>LKNJ01001494.1:0-123050 GCA_002120245.1 Maccullochella peelii
AGGCTTGAGCCGAAGATGGCTGCAACTCCACCTCCTCGGCCTGTGCCTCGAGGACTGTGAGTATTAATGTGACTGGGGCGGGTGGATTCATTTAAACTAACATATTCATCATGACGCAGCCAGGTCTCAGCAAGACAGAATAAATCAATATGATAATCTGATATTAGATCGTTTACTAGTACAGCTTTAGATGACACAGNAGAAGTGGCTGTAGTGTTTTCCAGGTTGGGTGTGAAAGACTAAGAACAAGGCTTTCGAACGAGTTATAATTTAGTTTAGGTTTAGGGTTAATTAATAGGCTTGAGCCGAAGATGGCTGCAACTCCACCTCCTCGGCCTGTGCCTCGAGGAATGTGAGTATTAATGTGACTGGGGGGGGTGGATTCATTTAAACTAACATATTCATCATGACGCAGCCAGGTCTCAGTAAGACAGAATAAATCAATATGATAATCTGATATTAGATCGTTTACTAGTACAGCTTTAGATGACAGAGATCTGATGTTTAAGAGTCCACATTTAATTTTCTTATTTTGTTGTACTGTTGCAGTGGTGGTTTTAAGTTTTTTGGGTTTTTTATGCATAACTCCTCCTCTGTTTGCTTTTGATTTAAAGAATTTAAGTGGTCAGGGGGCAGGCACCCTCTCTATGGAGTTTAGGCTGGGTAACTGTGGAAGCGCAGAGAAGCGTGTAGGACTGCGACTCTGCCTCCTGGTCTCAGCTCTGAGTAGTCACGGCTTTGGGCCACTAATAAACCAGGTTTCTAGATCTGAGAGCGGCCCTATCCAAAGTGGGATGAATGCCATCTCTCCTAATCTGACCAGGTCTTCTCCAGAAAGTCCGCCAATTATCTACAAAGCCCACATCATTACCTGGACACCACCGCGACAACCAGCGGTTGAATGATGACATGCGGCTATACATGTCATCGCTAGTAAGGTTTGGTAGGGGCCCAGAGAAAACTACGGAGTCCGACATTTGCTTCCCGGATTCTGATACAAAGCTCTTATTTTTCTGTTATTATTCTTGTGATCGTAGGAAAAACTCACTTTACCTGCAGGACATTTACATGGATCTGTCGAGGGGACACAATCAGACAAAGAGTTATCCCTGAAACTTTAACAACACCTGCTGCTACAATCGCAATTTGGTATTTTAATAAAAAATCTGTACATTTCAAAATGAGGCCATCAGAGTTCAGAAGCTCCAAATAAAGTCCTAATGAGGAGGTGTTTGTCTCTTAATGTCTCTTCTTTTTTTCCCCAAATGACACAAACGACACCACAAATGTATAAACACTTGATTTTATTCTCAACAGAATAATCCAACAGATTATCAGCGTAATAAATGAAGCGGTGGGATAAAAAGGCCTGTGGTCAGGTTGGGCATAAAGTGCAGGTACAAACACCGGCTGAGTCATGACTTGGTGACGTTACACGTAGTGCAGACTTACAACAAAAACTCTAATTCACTTATAAATGAGGACAGTCTGAGAGGGCTGCACAGTCTGATCATACAGACTTATCTCAGATTATATGCTCGGATGATTAATAAACAATAACTAATATTTCAGATGGAAGCAAAAAGTGACCGACTGCACTCAGTAAACTGAATTAAAGTGCAGAAATCCAGAAATTCATTGTAAAGTTGAGTATTTTTGATCAAACCTGGAAGTAGTGTGCATTTTGTCGGTGTGTTATTGTGCAACATTTCCAATTTGAAATGAACACATCTGCTAACATCACCGGTCTGATTTAGAGATGTACAGATTACAGAGGCCGAAGAACTGACTGAAAATAATAAAGACGATCATTTCTGTTCCGAACTGTGCAGCCGTCACTTCTTCCTTCACAACAAACAGGAACAAAAGCCTCGAACCAAACGACAACGTGCGATTTGAATTCTTAGGTGAGCAGCGTATAAAAATAAACTTTATGTCACAAAGTGGAGGTGGAGGTTGGCGAACGTTGTTTTCACTGGGTCATGACAAAAAGGTAAAAAGGCCAACAAACTCAACGGTCAACGGATTCAGCTAATTATTGTGACGCTAACGGTACTTGGTAATCTTAGCTAAATGTAGCGCATAGCGTTAGCAACTGTGCATTTATAACTGATGTGTTTACTGACAGATTTAAGCTCATGCATGCAAAGTGTTTTGCCAAAAAGGTCCGAGCTCAAAGTCCACTTACTAGCTTTTTCCGGAGCTTTCACCCACACCTCTTGGTCTTCCTCAGCGGATGGAGTTTCCTCAGTTGTCATCACGTATTGTCATGTTACGGTTAAGTTCCATACGAATGAAGACTGTGCGGTGCGGTTGAAAGCTCCAGGAAAAGCCAGTAAGAGGACGCTGAGTTAAGATGTTTGTGTCACAGCAACAGTTAGTTTACAGTTTTTACAATCTTAAATTCACGCTCAAAAATTCTCAAATACACCTCATGCTTAAGCTAAAGTGTATTTTCAAGATTCTAAATGTGTGAAAGATACAAATTCACAACATTTTTCTTCCAACTCAAAACAGTTTTGAGTTTCAAAACTTAAAAGAGGGAGCTTGAAGGAAAACTGGGGATCTGTGGGCACTGTAGAGGCGAAGTCCCTCCCTTTCCGGAACAAAAATATGTACAAGAGACAAATAATTATCTGATCCGGTTTGAATTGTGCCATGAATTACACAGATGATGTTTGTCCATTTCAAAGATAAAGTCAAGAAAGTCGCAGTTTGTCGTAAATCTGTTGAAAGTATAAGACTGAAAATACGTAATTAGAAAGACTGCACACCCGAAAGTCGTGTAAGTGACGTCATAACTTTCTCTCTCCACAGCGGGTCTTGCTCGTTCTTTCACTTCCCGGCTGATAAAAGGACCAGGACTCGCTGGATAAAACCATGGATGGTGGTATAATAAGACCTGGACAGGACGCCGCCGCTCAGCCTCGCTTCCAATGTTTCCCAGCGGCCACTCGCTGTATTGCAGCAAAGAATTCCCCTGCGGCCCAAAAAGCAGGTTCCCTGTAGGCCACCATTGTTGACAGGACACCTCGAACTGCAAACACGGTCGATTATGACTCTTTCTATTATGACTTTTTGATCCATGGAGGATTTATATTTGTCACTGAGCGGTTTCACACAAAGCTAGATGGTACTTTACTATCAGTGCGACAAACTGCGACTTTCTTGACTTGCAAAATTATCTTTTAAATGGACAAACACCATATCTGTGATTCATGGCACAATTCAAACCGGATCAAAAGATTATCTGTCTCCCGCCGCTGACTACCGGACATATTTTTTCCAAAATAAAGTCCCAGAAAGGGGAGGGGCTTCGCCTCTCTATACCAACATCAGGGAGTAAAATCTTTAAAAGCAATGTCACAGCGTCATTTGTGTGGCACTATGCTGACATGGCAACACTAAGTTTTTGTTTAGAAAAGGTCCTCGGAAGCACAACCGACAAACCCACCGAACTCAACCAGAACTGAACAGCTCTTTGGTTGATGGACGGCGGTGATCTAACATCCTGGTTGTGGCGCTGGACAACGATAATAACAAAAAACTATTTTAAAAAGGGAGAAACAGACTCTGTTTAGGCATTTAGGAAAAGAAGGAACTGTTTACAAATGTTACAAAACCTATAGTCATACTTCAGCTCTGAAAATGATGTAAGTACGTACACGCCTTGTGTTAAAGTAGGAATAGTTAACAAAATAGCTTATACAAAACTTCAATACATAAAACTACATTTAAAGCATTTATTTCTGTGTGTGTGTTCATGCTTCACTGGAATCAGTGAGTGGTCTGTAGTTTCCTCAGACGGCGAGGCCTAAAGATTGAAATCTGTATATACTTGTAGCAGAGAGCAGAGTTTTTAAGTTACAGAGAAGAAACGGGAGCGCGTCACCTGAACTGTCGACTCATTTACTCAGCGCGTCTCTTAAAGGAGAAATCTGACACTTTTGTTTAAATTGAGGATAAATCTGTGATGTTCTTTGCATTTCAGGAATTACTCACTTCTCAAAACTCAGACCTGCCACGGCTTTCTGGTCTATCTGCTGCTCCTGTGAGTGTCTAAAATGCCCTCTGTGCCTCTTTTCTGATGATTTCGCTGAGGAAGAAGCTCTCGCTCTTGATTTTAAGCAACTAACACGAACACATGGCATTTTCTGGTAATATTTATTTTTCCCACCAGATTCTGCTGTGTCGCAAAACCAGCGCGTCCCACTCGGTGCTCTTTTCGCTTAAAATGAGTATTTAAACCTCTAATAGCTGAGCTTTTTGGCCACTTGGGGGCAGCAGAAACAAGCTGTGAGCACAACACTGACGTATCATCACCTTTAAGATGAACTTGTTAGCAAACAGTTGCTTATTTACACATCCAGCAGTTACAGAGCAACATGGTCATTCATTAGGAGTCGTGTTTGTGTCCATCTGATGAATGTAATTCCAGTATTCCATCTATATTAGCTCTGTTTTTGGTCTCTAACAACTCCTGAAGGAAATATCTGGCTCTTTAGCTGCTCAATGTTCCACTATGTTCACCAGCTGGTCTCTAACTGTGTCTGTCTGCTGTGTGCTGCTGAGCAGGTAGTGAGCAGTGGCTTTTTAGAGCTATGAGAGAAGTGAGAGGGAACCAGAACAGTACAGTTGTAGGTCAGACAGCTGAAAAATGAGCTGAAACTCACTATAAAGCTCTGTAAAGTCGAGGGGAGCTTGTACACACATCGTTAGCACACTGGGATGCGACACAGCCAGACCCAGTGGACATAAGGCGAAAGATTTCTGAGACATCTTCTGCTATCAAACTCCACTGAAGCGAACATCTTCATCATCTATCAGATTACCAACAACTAAAACAAACTAAAAAGGGCCCTGAAATGCAAAGTACATCACGTAGAACTTCTTTTCTATCTGTGTTAAAGGGTTTATTAAGGTGAATTTGTCCTTTGACCTGCGAGAGATGCTTTATCTGGAAGATCAAACCGGCTGAAGGTCCCTTGAGCGACACATTCAGTCCCTACTTGGTGCTGATTCTGGGGAAAATGAAAAATAAAAACATCCCTACAGAAACCCATAAAGTGTCTCATCACTTCTTCCTGGAAATAAAATTGTCGTTGACACAAAAAAAAAAATTAACAGCAGCATATAAAATTATTGTGTTGCCACGAAACACCTGTGCCTCTATCTGAAGTTTTACCGCATCTCTGAAGTTATGAAAAATGGTTAATAAAAAGGTATAATGTCACATTTCAGGGGTGTGTCAACTTCTGTGTGAGAAAAACAGACTGTAAGTATCGCAGGACCACGTGGCGAACAAAAACAATGTTCAAATCTCAAGTCCGAGAGAGAAAAAGAACAGGAAGAAAGTAGATCAATCAGACACTAACTTGTGTTGGAAAGCTTGTTTTCCTGCTGTCTCACTGTGGAAACATTAATGCTGCATGCCCTGAATTACGTATAAGAACTCTGAGAGATGTAAAATGCAAAAAGAGAAAAAGAACAACCAGCCTACTCGTGGTAAACATGATGTACAAAGTACTGGTTATAGAGGTAATAAAGTGTTTTTTCATATAAACATTTCTTGCAGAAATTACCATGATAAGAACTGGTATCAAGAACCGATTAGGAATCAGACGGAAAAGCAGAATCAGAACTGGCGTTAATAAAAATCCAAACGGTGTCAAACCCCTGCGAGATGGGGTACAAAACACTTGGGTGTGTGCTGCCTGGAGGTTCAGTCTTGTAGGCTGCCTGCACGTCACTGGTCGCGAGCTTCATACAGCAGTTTGGCCGCCTGTCGGGTAGACAGACATAAAAGAAAATATGTTAACTCAGAGTGAGAATACAACAGATCAACAGCGACAGTCAGCCAGATGTTAAACACAACCTGTACAGCGTGACTGCTGACCATGGAGTCACACCAGCTCTTTACACAGCAGAAAACTAAATTGTTAAGATGAAAAATTAAAATTAAAAATGGAATAAAATGCAGTAACAACGTCTCCACTCTTAGATCCACATTACTAGTGAAAAAAAACAACTTTGGCCTGAGGGGGGCGCCAGAGGAGATGGCATGTTTGCATTAAGTACAGCTGAGCCATGCTAATGTCTCCATGTAACATTCACCATGCCAGCATGCTAATGCTAACACAAACACTAGCATATTAAAGTGCTTACCCTAAACTGTAGCATTACGTGTAAATGCTAATGTTAGCCTCCATATTAAAAAGAATGGGAAACAAGCGCTAACAGTCTCAACCGCTAAGATTGCTTCTTTTAATGGCAATTTAAATGTTTGCATACATTAATAAAATAGTAAGACATGAAGAGGAGCATGTTTGTGGTCATATTATAGATTTTGGACCATAACTACTGATGAGCTGACAGCTACAGTAGTGATATCCAAAACTCCAGCAGGGTTGCAATCATCTATTCATGTCGTCTTTAAGATACACAAAGTCAGCAGGACTATAAGACTTTAATAAACTATAATAAATACGTGTTTATGCAGTAAACAGTGACGGTATGAGCTCTTGTGTCCTGTTTATCGTACCTTGTGCATCGCAGCCAGCCATAACGAGGCCACCTTCTTGTCGTCTGCTGCCTCCAAGCGGAGCTGCTGGGCGTCCTGGGAGCCCATTGGCTTGTAGTGGAGCAGCATGCCGCTGGCCCGCGATGTCCCTCCTGCGCGCGCGCGCACACACACACACACACACACACACACACACACACACACCTTAAGTAAGACAAGGACTAAAAAAACCCAAGACTGATGGACTAAACTCAACAAGCAGCAAGAAAAAGATTTCAGCCTTCAGCTCTGACTGGAAGACATTTTGAAGAAAGTTATCTTGACATTTTAAAGTCTGAAACTTTTACTCCAACACTAACACTTTGGAAAAGACCTTTTGTTTCTGTCTCTTCTGGCTCAATAAAAACAGCTGCAGGTTATTTCATGTAATAACAAAGATGAGGTTAAATGATAAAGAAAAGAAAAGGGGAAGGATGTGGTTCAGTTACGTGTCTTAGTGAACAAAACAACAAACTAAAACTGAAAATGTCAAGATATTTGAGTTCCTTTCCCCCCATGAGATCACATTCCTGCTCCTGCATCTGATCACAGTCAAGGTCAAGGCTGCACTCACCTGCTCAGCCTCACAGCAACAACATAATACAAATAATTAATGCGTGCACAAAACACACAGCATGCAACAACAAAGAGATGTCAGGGGAATCAATTTGAGACACACACACGCTGAATGCGGGAGGAAACACAAGGCCACGATGCAGAAGACATATAGTCACTCCAACACTGCGAGCAAACAGGATCCACAAATCACCACATGATCATTCTAATGCTGAGACGATTAGTCAATTAAATCAATTAAGTTATTTATCAAAACAAAATTTCCAAACACTCTGTTTCTCAAATGAGAGGATTTTGCTGCTTTTCTCTGTTTTATATCTTTGTTAATTGAATATTTTGGACTGCTGATGAGACAAAACAAGACATTTGTCATCTTGCGCTCTGGGAAATTGTGAATAGCCTTTTTCTTTTTTAAAGTCAAGCAAAAACATAATAAATAAAAATAATAAAATTAATCATTATTTGCAGACCTGCTCGATTCATTTCCTTAAAAGCTTGAAGCTGAATTTTCACTGTCATCAGCTGCGCATCAGATTTATAATTTTACTTCCTACTAATGTTCCCACTAATGGCATTTTATTACATGAACAATAATTCTGCCTGGTGAGTTTGAAGAAGGATAAAGAAGCCGCCTGCAGCGAGTCCGAACTGAAGGAATAAATGTCTTTAAAAACCTGGAGGACTCTTGCATGAACTGTAGAAACAGAGGGCTAGGTGTTAGCTTACATGCGCAGTATGTTGAGTTTTAATTAGGTGTTCAATTTGTTTTGTGGCCTGTCCGTATTTATACCGCTGAACCTTGTGAACTACTATTTTAAATTAGACATAATAATGAAGCATGACTCCTTAGTCATATTTCTCCAGTTTTGTTCAGTGCCCCAAAAATGACACATCTAACCCAAGTGAGCCTCAGCAGACCACAGTACTCTTTAATCTGATTTTATTCTGTTTTAATTGAATTTATTTTCCTTTTTTATTGTTTTTAAATGTTGTTCTCATGTGAAGCACTTTGAATTACCACTGTGTTGAAACTTAACTTTCTTTAACTTTCTTATGTTAAACAATCAAAAGAATTAACTTTATCAAAAGTGACGGCAGACACTCGGACAGCAACAACCAATTATGTTCACTATCAATTAATCTGTATATCTTTTATTAATAGATTGATGATTTAATCTGAAAATAGAGACAAACGTCCATGAAAATTGACAACATATATAAAACAGAGAAAAGCAATAAATTCTTGCTTGATAAACTTTTAAATAACTGTTTTATTACTGTTGATCGATTACTCTAATCGCATCGTGGGAATAACATATTGATATTTTGGTGTTTCATTTTCCACTAAGATACTTTTGGGGACTGAGGTGTAAACAGAAAGCAGAACAGTATCACTGGTTTCGTTTTCAGGCAGATTCATGCACACAGACGAAAACCCAAAGAAAGAAATCAGATCTGGAAAAACAAAGAAAAGAAAACAGGGAGTGATGGAGTGACGACGAGAGACCCAACACCCGAGTGAACCAAAGCTAACCTTCCGAGATATAGTGACTGTCCAGCAGGCTGGTGTAAGTGTGAATGTCATTCTCTGAAGAAGAAGAAGAGCCGGGACACCAGAGTCAGCGCAGCAGAGGAGAAAGAGTTTGTTAGTGTTCGATTAGAAAAAAAAGACAAAGAGGTTCAAGTGTTAATCAAGAAGTTTCTCAGTTGGTTAGTGGATCCAAGAGTTTCCAGAACGCTGAGGTAGAGATGTCTTGGTTCATAATTTGTACAATAAAAAAAAGAAGCAATACATTTTACCTTTATTTAAAATTGTCAGAAACACAGAGTCTCACCTCCTGGACTCGACCCGTCTGTCAGAATCTGCATGCTGGAGATCCGAGACAACTCCACCTCGAAGTGGCTTTCACCGTCGAGGAACAGATACCTGAAGACAAATTTGATTCATTTCCAAAAGAAATCAAACCAGTTTGGCAAATAAGGACACTGTGATAGCAGCTAATCCACACTGATGTTGTCTAACAGGACATTTTGATTCTTTTATAGAACTTGTCTGTAAATGTAAGACCTGAATCTAGTACTCTTTGCTATCTTTGGTCCTGTTCATATCCACTATCTTGTATCCAGAAAGATCCAGATTGTGTCAAGATCCACTTTAGTTGGACTGCGGTTCACACATGATACCAGAACGTGCTTCATTTTCTTTTTACAGGACCACCTGGGTTTCGATGTCACTTGCACACCATAAATTATTCTAATAATACTCATTACAAACCAGGAAACTAAACTGTTTGATGGAGGAAAAATAAATACTCCAAGACTTTTACGCTAAACATTTAAAATTATGAATTTAATGTGCTAAACGCTGGCTTGTTGGGTTAGGGTTAGGGGTAGGGATGGAGAAATGTGGAGAAACCCCACATTTCTCCAGCCCAGTGATATCCTGCCATACAGAAAGTTTTGATTTTATCCGCTGAGGTTTTCAAGGTGACTGGAATATCATTTGTAGTTTGTTTGGAACTACTTTCTTCTGAAGAAATAGTCCCTATGATAACTGCCCACAGTTAACCAGGACACTGTTGCTGGAAAACAGATGCTGCAGGTTTTTCAAACTGTGTAGCACCAAAAAAAGAAAATCCTTTTGTGCCGAGTTGTAGAGGCGGATACCCTCAAACCCTCAGCACATAAAGCTGAAACCAGAAGCATGGCCAGACACCGACAGTGGCAAACAAAATGTTTTTTAATTCTAATTCTGGTGTGTGGAAGTGTGGGATTTTAAAATAATTTTTAAAGCTCACCTGTGGTTGTTGGAGAGGCGACACGTCATGGTTTCAGACTTCTCTGACGTTCCCAAAGTGACGACAAAGGTGCAACCTGGAGGCACAAGAACACAAGAAAAGGCAGGAACATTCAACTCTGTTAGCATCTGTTAGCCTGCAATTAAAAGTAGAAACATGTTTTAATCCCAAAGATGGTTTAAAAAATCCTGACATAATCCTATCATTTAGCAATTTGGCCAATGAATGAAGAAAAAAAACTATTATTTTCATGATTGATTAATCGTTTAAGTCACCAAGATAAAATGCCAAATGTTTTCTGGTTCCAGTTTCTCAAATGTGAGAATTTGCTGCGTTTCTCTGGTTTATATTTTTGTAAACTGAATATTTTTGAGGTTTCTGACTGTTGGTCAGAGAGAATGAGCAATATGAAGAGGTCACCTTGAGCTCTGAGGAGCATTTTTCACATTTTATAGACTAAATGATTGATTAAAAACATACTTAACAGATTAGTCGATAACCACAGTAATTGCTAGTTGCTAGTTCCTGCTTTAAATATTTGATTTTTCCACTTTAAGACTGTATTTTATTTAATCTAAATATTACACAGCTGCTTGTGTTTCAGCTACATTTAACATGTTTGGCTTCTTTGGATAAATGAAAAAAATAGATTCTTACACATTTTTCATTTCAAAAATCACAGTTTGAGGTTTGAACATTTTTGGTTGGTGTTTAATATTATTTATTAGTGCATTTACTACCAGCTGCTTGGGCTGAAACTAATGCTTGGTTAGGTTTTTGAATAAACAAATAATATTTTTGTCTATTAAAAAATGTAAAAGTGCGTTTCACAAGTTATCAGAGCTCAAACAGAAGTGTTGTTTTAACTAAAAACCGTGATCTAGCTTTAGCTTAGCATAAAAGTGTCCCCCCCCCCCTCAGTGCCAGAACATCAGCAACAGACAGATATTCATCTGGAAATGTCACAGAGAGATTTACTGCTTTGTATTTTCATCTGTTGTGAACTTTCGTCTGCCTTGTTTTCTGCTCAGCGATTCTGTTGAACTCCATCATCAATAAAGCATGAGGCCCCAACACGCTGCAGGCTTTACATCAACCCCCCCGCAGCTCCAGGCTGCTAATGGATTTTTCATTAAGAGCGTATTTATAGCTAAACGCTGACCCACAGTCAACAGCAACACAATGGATTAGCAGGACAGGAGGGGGCGGGGTCAGAGAGGATTTTATAGTATTTCCGCTTCCTGTGACATGTGACAGGTCATAATGTCATAAACCGCAATAGCAAATGGGAGGTGGGCTGCAAGAGCGAGACGCTAAAGTGCTGAGCAGCATCTCACAAAAGCAGAACCCAAACTCCAGAATCTGAGATCAGTGACTGGACCTTATTTCCCAGTTTTAACATTTATAGTCTGCTATCAGGCGTTCTGATGGGACGGTCGCTAAACCAGAAGTCTCTCGTTGTTCACTTTCAGCCTTTTAATAAGAATTTTATTGCAAAACAGCTGAAATGATTTCTGGATGAATGAATTTGTCATAAAAAAATTTATCAGCAAATATTTTGATGAAGGATTCATTGTTTTGGTCACTTTTCAAGCTAAAATGCAGAACATTTTCTCAAATGAGCAGATTGATGCTTTTCTTTGTCATATATGACAGCCAACTGAATGTTTTGGGGTTTTAGACTGTTAAAACAACCAATTTCAATATGTCATTTTGGACTCTGGGAAATCATGGAACACAATTTTCTGATCCTTTTAAGACTAAACTATTAATCGATTAATTGAAATTTAAAAAAAAAACAACTGCCAATTATTCAACGATGAAAATAATTTTTTGCAGCTCTAGTGCAAATTAGTTAAATAAATAAATAAGCATTTTCGTCATTAAAGGAAGGAAAAATGGTTAAAAACCTTGCACAAAACTCAAAGTAACCTGGAATTGTCTTTTCAGCACAGAGATGAGATCCTGAGCTCCTGATAGCTGATATGTTTTGCCAATAATTCCTAACAACTTCACCGCTGAGGTTTTGTGGATGTGCATCTTATTCTCCACAGAGAGGAAACAACATTTATACCAAATGTAAAGGAAAAAGGTTTGGAAAACTGAAAAACAATAACCATAAACATGCACAACATATTAAAACCCTATATGCTACTTTACAAACTCTGACTAAAGGTGTTGCACAATTAAAAAACAATAATCCAGGTTGAGCTTCTCACCTCCCAGAAGCACTTTGAGCTGCTTGTCGTAGAACTCCATCTCTTTCTGCGAGACCAGGCCGCACTCGGCGCACTGCCGCACTGGATCGACGAAACACATGCGGGGCAGCACCACCTTCTTACTGCAGCATTTATCGCAGAAGCACCGGCCGCACCGCCGACAGTGATGCTGCAGGAAAAAGTTACACTTACAGTCAGATTTACTGGCCGTTTGTTGGTTTCAACGGTAAAAGAAAGTATCTTAAAATATATAATTCAGGGAACCTAACCTCATGAGTTTCACTAATCAATGCATTAATTATCTTGTCTAAACTAATTTTGTCCTCATGAGGATGCTAAAGGCTTAATCAGACATTTTCTGAACATATACATTTGTCATATATTCACATGTATAATCAAACAATAATCAGTCCTGCTCATACAGTGTGTGCATGTTGGAGTCTGACCGATGCAGTAACAGGAAGTCTGTCAGCAAAAAGTGCAGTTTTTGTTCAACAAACAACCAGAAATCTCTGCTGCTGGTTAAGAAAATCTTAGTCACTGACACTCGTCAGCTAAAGTGCAGATACACTGAGGTCATCTGGTGTGACAGGGCTCTAGAAAATCTTGAGTACTGCACTTTTTAACCCTCATCCTACCGACTGGGGTACCTGCAGACTCACAAGCTGGTCAATCAATTTGTTCCCTAGTGATTTCATATCGTTGTTTTCTGTTTCTGATTTTAATTAAATATACCAGTGTATTGGGGCCCAGTCAAAAGCACCTATGCAGTTTTAATAGATGGAACTATTTATTGAGTTCATGTTTGCCACGGGTCCTAATTTAAAGTATCACACACTGTCAGGGGGTCTCGATCTACTTTTGGATTGAAAGACAAATAAAATTAAAAGGTGTTTAAGTTTGAATGACTGTGGGTTTATTTCAGTTATTTGATATTGGTTGGTTTCACCATATAAATATAACACAAATGTTTACTTGAAATTACTGAAAACTAAATGATACCAGAATCAAAGGACGGTAAATAAGCTTTTAAGTGCTAATGTGGTTTGTACTCGGCATAAAAGCTGCAATTTGTATTAAAGAAGTCGACTTACACAATATGCAAATTAACTGGAACTTTCCTAAAATAATCAGGTTTTTTTTTGTTTGTTTGTTTCTTAGAGTAGTTTATTCTTGTCGGTAGTCCTTGAATGTTAAATATGTTGGCAGGATGAGAGACAGGGACAGGAAATTAAACCCTTTCAGCTGTTACACATCTCATGTCTACATTTGGTGGATTTACAAAACTGCATTAAATGCAGGAAAACGCTTTAAACCGTTGTTTTAAAACCTCAAGATAACTGAGAAGTGAGTGATGCAACAGACATGAATTGTGCAACTCAACATTCAGAAAGTGGCCTCAGCATTTAGTGGACACTGTGTATAGTCAGTTATTTAAACTTGAAATACACACAGCTGGCAGGTACAGCGGACAAAAGATAATCTGAGCTGATTTTACTATAAACAGACAGTATTTTCTGTTGGGAGACAAACGAGCAGAGCAACAGATCTACTGTGGTTTCATGTCAGTAGTCACTGGA
This sequence comes from Maccullochella peelii, assembly GCA_002120245.1. Lineage (NCBI taxonomy): Eukaryota > Metazoa > Chordata > Actinopteri > Centrarchiformes > Percichthyidae > Maccullochella > Maccullochella peelii. Next base: position 13,733 of record LKNJ01001494.1, read on the forward strand.
AAGAAATGTCACCACAGAGCCCTCAGTGTGTCTCCATGCCAAAACAAATGAACAGAAGCCAAGTGGGGGAAATAAATCATCTAAGGTTTCACAGCACGGACAAAACTAATGCCTCAAATTCTTTGGTTTCTACGTGCATGTGTGTCCCGTCGGCCGTGTTGCAAAACCAAACAGACCTTTCTTCGGATGAAGTCGAACTTGGTGTCACACTGCATACATCTCGGGCACTGGAAGACGTGGAAAGAGGAAAAACAGGATGTTACACAACATGCTGAGCTGGGCGGATTCAGGTTCAACAGCAGCTCAAAAAAAACCAAACAGCCTGAAAGCTACATGTTCTTTCAGCTTTCCTACCAGTAAACAAAAATGTATTATACAGGAAGCATGTTGGTGTTGTTGCTATTAGATAACTGATGTCTTCAAATGCCTTGTTTTGTCTGAAAAACAGCCCAAAACCCAAAGACATTCAATTTACTATCAGAGGACTAAGAAAACCAACACATATTCACATTTAAGAAGTTAAAACTGGTTCGTTTTTGGTACTTCTGCTTACAAAGTGATTTAAACGATTAATCCTTTATCAAAACAGTTGTAGATTAATTTTTTTTTCATTCAATAATTTGTTAATCTTAAACTAATTGGACACGGTGTGGAAGAAAGTGTTTTACAGCTTTTTATAGCCATGTCTGAGACTGTTTTATTGAAGTTATATAATAAATGCAGGACCTTTAATTGCATTAGTGTGTTTTTCCATTTTGGTATTGCTACTTTAACGTCAGTAAACTTGAATACTTCTTCTAACACTGTTTTTAACCCATAATAACCATGCCTAAACACTATTTACAGATTCATCAGGAACCAGCAGATGATAAATGATTAACTTTGCTGGCTGTAGTTTACTGTCAGTCTGGTCAAAGTGCCTCTGTTGGCAGCCGCAGTTAAACTATTTAGCAGACAGCTGGTGTTTGTCTTTCCATGCCTCCTCCTGTAGTTTTACTGCTCTGACACAAACAGACAAGTCAGACAGACAGAAAGCTAACGGTCAAGAGCTAGCATAGCAGCTCCTCCAGCTAGCTAAAATATGACAAGCTAGCTGTCAGCTAAAACACACAAAACAAACGGATGTTTTATCACTTTAACCGTCTCTGGTGAGGTTAAACATCGCAACTGCGTCTGACAGCTAGTTTCAGCTGTTAACTAGCTGATTATGTAACAGGGTCCGTTGCCTGCCAGGCTGGCAGAGCCTGCCAGCAACGCCCAGTCCGGCGGCCAACTGCCATGTCCAGAACCGCGTCAAGTTAGCCGCAGTTAGCATGACTCATACCGGAAAATAGGAGACTTTACCATGAAAATAAAAGCATATTTGCTATTCAAATAAAAGTGAATACATAAAAAATACCCAAAATGAACTGATAACGGATTCATAACTGTGAACACTGGCTTATTCTTTAATTTTAATCATGAAGTTTTATGTTGTTCTACTCAAACATATGCCACATATATTTATTGTCATGGTAAAACTATGAAATTATTCAATTAAACCTTTTTGTAAAATGTATGAATGACTCTGAAACCTGTGCCAGAAGGTCAGTGAAAAATAAATAAGTACAGTAAATAAATAACATTTGCAATTCTTTCAACCATTGTATGTTTTATATTTTAAGTGGGTCTAACGTTAAAGTTAAAATTTATGTCTAGACAGAGTTTTTGCTAAACTAAATTGTAAAGTTTAACATCTTCAAAGCAATGCCACACTTTTAAAACTCTTACGATAAGTGCAGACAAGCTGAAAGACAAACAGGAACCAAATAATGTTAATTTAAGATGACCTCTTCATTATAAACTTTTTTTTTAACTACCAATGTTGTTGAAGTTGTTTCATGTGCGTTTATTTTGAAAATATCAACCGGAAAAGCCATGTTTAACATCCTAGCTAGCTTCTCGCTGTTGTCCGTGGCTCTGATAGCTTCTCGCTGTCAAACAAATCTCCCCCCTCCACCCCCGACTTGTCTCACCTCTTTATCCGGGACCCACTGCGGCTCGTCCAGGGAGAAGGGGCTGTGAAAGGCGCCGTTTTCCGGCACCATGCGAAGACCGCTGGGGCTCCGGACGAGTTTCTTTCCATCTGGAACTGCAGACATTTTCCTTTAGCAGCGGTTAGTCGCCTCTGTACAGTAGAGACTCCGTCCGCCACAAACTCCTGTCTGAACACGCCCTCCAGCATGATTGACAGGGCGTTTAACCAATCAGAACACAGAGTTGATATCACGTGGTGTGTTTGGGGCCATTGTTTTGATTTTTACAACCCCCATGAAAACGCTGAGGGAGGGAGAACATTAAGGTTTATTTATGCTAATTTTGTACATCTGAAACTGTTGTTTTTAACTGCTGCTAATCAATAAAATTCGGTCACCTTTATTATTTATTATTATATATTATTTCTGAATGATCTGCATGGTTTATTATCTGTTCATACTAATAACATAACGTTTAATTTCTTTTATTTTAATTTAATGTATTTTTTACACTGTCTCTGGCTTATGTTACAATTTGAGAGCTGCTATGTACAGGCTATGCAGACTGATAATCTCCTGATCTACATAAAGTTATTTAAAAAGAAGATTTCTGTTAGTAAAATAGCACATTTTATTCTTCATTTAGCAGTTAATATGGAGGTACCAAGAACATTTAAATTTGTCAGTTTAAAAAGGAGCTCCAAAGTCAGACTAGTCTGAATAAAAACTACTTAACTTAACTCTTGAAAAGAGGAAAAAAACTGCATTCTTTTCATGCAGATTTTAAAAAATCAATGGCACTGCAAAAGAGGTTTAAAAATCTGTTTTTGTTATTTATTCTAAAAACTAAAATGTAAACCTCTGCCCCATGGCCATCATCCTGGTATTCAGCGCTGCAATAAACAGTTCTTTTAAAATACATTCCTTAATTGACGGTTTTCAGTTAATTGATTATAATTTAGTCTATAAAATGTATATAAATGCTATTTTACATACATAGCTATATGCAACTCTCCAAGAAGCAGCTTGAGATATGAGCAACTTATGATCCTTACCGTTAACCTTGTTTATATTTTTGGCATTGTGTATTTTGTGGATCACAAAGATGCATAAAATGGAAATACCCAAGTAAAGTACAAGTACCCTTAGATTTGTACATATGTACGGTACTTGGATAAATGTATTTTGCTCCACATCAGATCAAATATTAAAAAAATCACAGTACAGAAGTCATGAATTTGACCAGTTTATTTAAATACAGTTAAGCTGGACGATAATTTGCTGGACAAACGTCACTACTGCTCAGGTAAAACGGAGGCGTAGTGGAACATCAGTTTGCAGACAAACGAAAAAGCCAACATGTGTGAGAGTAAAGCCAGTCTCATCCAGGAACATCTTCTGCACAAACAAGACACACATTTAACACGGAGGGCTACAATGCTGCGAATGTAGGAAGCATAACGTCCTTAAAATTATTTCATCTGACACACACGCACAAAAAAAATGGAGGACATGTGCAAGTTGACGTTCAATCTTGTATTTAATAATTGTGCCCGTAAAAATTTAGATTTAGGAGACCGGACACGCTGTGGAGCGGTACATGAGGAAGGTGCAGCATCCAATATGTTGCCGTGGTAACCAAGCTGATAAACGCACAGGCAAAGATTTGGGTTTATCATGTGATGCTGTGTAACAACGGGATGAAAAGGATCTCATGGATGGCGGTCTGAAGAAAATGTTGCCCTAAACTCTGACTGAACAGGTCTGAAACTTCTTTTAAAAACCTCCTGAGGGGTTCGTTTTTCTGCCGAGACAGAACAAATATCCTCTAATGACCTTATTCAAATTAAGGTGTTTTGTTTCCCCAGAACAGGTTCAGGAAAAAGGCTGAACTCCTGTGATAAAAACATAAAAAATCACTTCATGTCTTCATCATGTTTGTGTGTTTCGTCTTGTTTTTTTTGTTTTTTTAAACCATTGGGGTGCTGAATTTTTTCCTGAACTTGTTTCGTGATTCAAACACATTTTTTGAGGCAGATTTGGTTTCAGAAGTGCACCAGTTTTCTCTTGTACATTCAAGTTAATGTGCAGAGGAGTGAAATTAAAATGAACCAGAGTATATTTAAATGAAGCTGCTGGAAAACAGTTGCATAAAGTTGTGTTTGTTAACTTTCTCTAACAAAACACTGAAAATGTCTTCAGACATCCACTGAGCTAATAAAATTAGCTAATGATTAATAAAACTAAATATATAATAATAATTTTATATATATATATATATGCAAGTTGTTATTCTTAAGTAATAATGCCCAAACTTTCTTAGTTCCAGCTTCTCCAACGTGACGATTTTCTCTGTAAATGAAATATCTTTTGGACTGTTTATCAGACAAAACAACTCCTTCAGTATTTTCTGACACACTGAAAATACAGTTTGTTTTATAGAACAAACAATCAATTAATAAAGAAAATAATGAGCAGCTTAATCGATAATGAAAATAATCAGTAATTGCTTTACCACCAGCTCACTTCTCTGCACTCTCTGGACGAAACTTTGACATTTTGGGGACGTAAATCATCATAATTATCATTACAGAATATATTAAATGAAATATTCAGTGGCATATTACGTATTTATTCTAACTAGATTTAAACAGCTTGTGTGTAAGAGGCGAAAGGTTTTATCAATATTGCTGCAAGTTCCACTGAGCGCTGCCAGAGGGCGACAGAGGTCATATGTTACACTTTTTAATTTAAAGAAATAAAACCATTTTTGTCCAAACCTGAGATGATACTTTATCACCACTTCACACAACAACAACACGGTCCACAGCCAGGCAGGAGGAGAAACTACACTTTGACAAATACAATTAAAAACTGCAACCAAAGGACGGACTGTGAGACTTTTACCTTCACTGCTTTAACAAGAAACACACATTTATAGAGATATAACTTAAACCTTTCATTGTTGCCTGCATGCGCTTCCATAGATCCATACATTTACATTCACGTCATCATAATCGCCACTGAAAAATAGTCTTGTGGGTTGAAAACTGATTATATATTATAGTTTTCCTTCCTGTGATAATGCAGTTTGTTGTCTGCAACAGGGCAACAGTTTGAGCAACTTTGACCTACAAACATTGTGCAACAATGACTCAACATTTCTGCTTTAATCAGACAGAATAATCTTGTTGCCAATAACAACATACAGCACAAACACACAAATACACACCAAGAAATATTAAAGAAGAAAAAGACTTTGACCAGATGTTGAATTTTGGTTTTTAAATCATTAGTAAAATGTAGAAAATTTGCCTTTTTGTGAAAAATCACATTTTTCCTTTTGAAGTGCATCAAATAAAAAAATCTATGAAAGCAAAAAAAGGCCAAAAGGATTTGAATCTTATAAGCAACTTAATCCATAATTGTGAAATTAAGTCACCACTGAATTTCATTTAAAATATTTTATTTTGTGTATATACATATATATATGTATATATATGTGGTTTGAATTCTCCACTTTGACATTTTCAGAAGGTTAATTTCAAATTCAAAAACACAATTTTACATAAATTCAGATAGAAAGTTGTTCAATATTAATGAAAAACTATATTCAAATTGCTTTAATTTAGTTCCGTCATTTTACGATCTAAAAAGCCAAATATATTAAAAAATTAAAACTTTAACTACCAAGCTACGTTATGTTGTGTCAGTTATATGATCCAAGAAAGAAAGAACAGTTTTTTAAAATTCAGATTCAGATTTCATTTTTAATACTTTAAATTCAGCAGTTGTTATTTTGGCCTTTCTTTGCTTCCATATAAACTACTTTGCATTTTATCTTGTGTAAACTACATTCAGGACATTAAATGAGTCTCTTTACGTGTTTGTATCAACACACTTTGTTGCCGGTTGCTGAAGGCGTTGCCGGTCTAACGTTGCCCAAAATGTTGCCCAGTTCTTTAAAACCGTCGGACATTGTTAAGTTATGTGCCTCGTTACTTTGTGGAGCCTCGAACAGTAAGACAATAAGGATTAAAATGTAATAATGAAAGCACAAAGCAGGCTGATGAGCAGACTGATCAACAGTCAACAAGAAGCTCCAACACGACTCTGTAACGTCAAACAGTGTCAATAAAATCATCGTTACTAAGAAGAAAATAAGAATTTCATTCCAAAATTAGATATTTAACATTTAAAAAAAAAAATCACTACAACTTTGACTAAATTATTGCCGGCACAGAAGGAAAAATGACCAAGAATATTATTCAAGTTATTAAATCCATTCAGCTTTTATATTGACATGTCAGGGCTTCATCTGTGTTTTTCATTACTATTTGGGAAATGACAGAAAATGTTCTTCTAAAAGAAGAAAAAAGGGAGTTTAATGTTTAATGTTTTGGAGTGAAAGTCGGAATTCATTTTAATTTTTTAAGATTTGAGAAGTTTGGCTTCTTTTACTCAATGAAAGACGAGCGTTTAAAAAAATATATGTTATTTAGTATATTTAAGCAAGGTACCATAAACAAAGAAAGAAATGCAGGTATTGTATCAGTGCTTGAAACCAGCCGTAAATCTGGTCCGATCATTTTCACGCTCTTTAGCAAAGCACGTAATCCTAAATGTCGATTGACGGGGATATAACTTAAGTTTATATAACTTATGTTGTTGCATTTCAAGCTTGTCACCAGTATAAGATGATAAATACACATTAACTTAGTTCCCTTTAAAGAAAAAATAGAGCATGTATGCATAGTGAACTTCATTTAATATAAAGTTAATAAAACTAGAAACTTTAACCAAAGCTTAAATCATTCAATGAGTTTTGTCAGATTTAAAAAAAATTTTTTACATAAAGTTGTACAAAATCAATAATGACATTTTTATTATTAATCCTTCAGTATTTATTCCAGGATTATGTTTGTTGTCTGATTTGTGTTGATCCAGTCTTATTACTTACTTTATTAGTCAGTAAATTAATTCCAGTTTTAAACAACACTTTGAATTTCAAAGTAAAGCGTTGGTATACAGCAATCTGTTAAAGTACATCTAACTAGTAACAACCAGCTATAGGAGGAATAGTCCCTCTTATTTTGGTGATAGCAAACATATATTTTACATTTGCAACTTAAATCTCAGGAATAATTCTTGCACGATAATAACTATGTTTAAATAATTCATAATTTGCACTTTTTGGTTGGATTTGTTCAACTTTACTCACATGGTAAAGTGTTGTCTTGACTAAAAGAAGTTAAAATAAAAATGCTGTAACATTTCTCCGGCCATAGAAAAGTGTGGAGTGGCATCAACTTTGCAGTCAGTGTGTGAAACTACCGCCTCAATCCTGAGAATGTGTCGGTCGGCCTTCATGTGCCAATAAATGTCGTCGTCCCGCCTCGTTGTTTCTCAAACTTAACGTTTAGGAAGACAGCGTTGCTAGATATAAAGAGAAACTCTTCAGAGCAGCGCAAGGACAGAAAAACAAATAAAAGATCATTTACAAAATCCCAAATGTAAACATAGAACTTCATACATCAAAAGCAAAACTCTTCAATCAACACAGGACGGAACATTTTTCAGACGTGGGTTCCCTCGACAGGTTTCCAACGTTTTTGTCTTTAAGGGTTAGTTAATTAAAGCCGAAAATAAGGTTGTAACATGTCTCACATTTTGTTCAAATCTGTTCAAACCTCAGCTGTGAATTTTAAAGTTGTACATGGTTCAAATAGTCAAATGTCTGCTGATTTGTGAGGATTTTCTTGCTCAGCATAAATGATTCTTTCTTAATGAATAAAAAACAACCCAGTTCAGAACTTCCATTGGAAATCTGCAGAGTGAATGCAAAGCTAAGCTAAGCTAACAGCTAACGTCCGGGTCGGCCTACAAAAAGACGTCATTGCTGGACAAGTTCTGTGCAGAGTTCTCGGCAGGTTTAGTTACTACAACATCTCATTGCTTGAGTTAAAGCTCGGTGGGTGAAGCCGAACCGTTGTGAGTGCAAGTTGGTAAAGTATTAAAAAAAAAATGACATGGAAGGATTTATTTTCCTCATTCATTCATTAATGAGTTCAGTACTGACGATCTGAAGTTCTGCAATCATCGGACGCAACCCAACAAAAAGACTAACATGTCAGAATTTTATGTCTTTTCTCGCCGAGTTTGACAACTTCTACGACATGTTCAGTGATGTTTGAGGAATAATTAATTCTGTGATCAACTAATATATGCAGCCAGGTTTACGTCCAAATGTACCTCAACTTTTAACCGAATTCCCAGAAAATCGGCAAAAGAAAATGAGAATTAGTTAATGTTTCCATCCACTACCGTTATGCAAATATTAGGAGTTGATGCATCGAGATCAACAGTAGGTGGCGCCAATTCTCCAGTCAGGTACCATTAAACCATTGCAGAAGAGCAAACCTCAAACAAACAAAAAACCACGTCGAAAACATGATGGAAATATGTCATTTCTGTTTGTTTCATGTATTAACGTTTGTTTCCATGGCACTTTGTCACAAATTTCCCAGCATTTCCGCAGTTTTTTTAATCCCCTAAATTGAAAATACGCATTTAAAAAACAGGTGGACGGAAAGATTTTTCTTTTTCCCATCTTCTGTTGTGTTGCAGTGATGCAGCTTGTCATAAAAAACCGATCCTGAAACAAAACGGCATGTTATTTTGGAAATTCAAGTGAAATTCAGTGACGGTTGGTCACTTAAACTTGCTTGTTTTTCAATGGGATTCATGTAGATTTAGTCTGTCTGTTAGTGAACTTGAGCTCTGCAGTTCTTTGGCTTCACCCACGACAATTTATTTGTTTGTGAAACTAAATCTCCACTCTGCATCTGCCTTCATTCGAGCGACAGCACAGCACTGAATATTAAAAAGGACTGATTTGAGAGGGCAATCACTCACAGCGGCACACACTTACATACAGTACACGCACAATACAAACAAAAGATAAACACACTCAAATCACAAACATACAGCAGGTCACCGTACGTTCATGTTCCTCTTGTTCCTCGATATGTACTGGTTAAAAAAAAAATCCCCCTCTAAGAACACAAACCTTCAAAAGTGCAATGAAACATTGGAACCTGTACAGAGAGCACTTGGTGGTGTGATGCTGAAGCATAATGTGGGAGATATGAAGCTGTTTACAGTGAGGAGGGCCTGTGGACAGGAAGTGGGTTCTCGTGACCTCCGTGACCTCTCAGGCGCCGTCCGTCACCTCTGCCGAAGGAAAAAACCTTCAACGCGCCAGATCAGTGTGGCTGGCGCTCAGGTCGCGACTTTTTCTCAGACGATTATTTCGTTCCTGGAGAAAATGCAGTGAGAAGGAAAAGAGGTTAAGAACTGACAGGTGTATTTTTTGTTTAATCAAAAACATTTCACCAATATGTCAAGTTTTTAAGAACTAAGATTTAGTTTTTAGCTTGACTAATGTGCAAAATAGTGTAAGGAATGATTTAAACAGTGTTTATCTAACATAAGCTACAAACGTTAGCACGCATGGCTAACTAGCTTACTATCTGCAGCAGTGACTGAGCGTTACCTCCAAAGCGAAGGACACATCAACAGCTAATATTTTGTGGGTTTACAGGTTACTTTTCACAATTAGCACATCCACTGTGATGCTGGTCCATGATGCTATTAGAGTTTAACGGCTTTGTCATGCTTTTTATTGGATTTGGGGATGTTTTTTATTTATTTATGTTAGTAATCTACTGATTATTTAGCCTTCAAAATGTTAAAAAATACTGAAAACCACCTGAATTTTCTCAGCTCTTAAGCTGCCGTCTTGTTTTGTCCAACCAACAGTCCAAAAACCCCAAAGATATTCAGCTTACAATCATATAAAACAGAAAAAAGCAGCAAATTCTCATATTTAAGCTTGATACTATCAGAGTTTAAGCTAATGTTAGCGGCTCTGTCCTGCTTTTTATTGGATTTGGGGAAGTTCACACTCCTAAAACCCCCCAGCCAGCATTACCTGAGACAGCGTTACGCTTATCAAACACATTAATTAGTTAAAAACACATTAAATGAATTAATACAAACTATTTAAGCTGGTGAGGATGCAGACTTATATGTGAGCTTGTTCTCTTAGCTTCTGTTAGCTTTAGCCTCAGTATTTTAGCACAATATCATGTGTGTAGCCATTAAGTGACTTTAACTGTGGTTGTTAATTATTTAGTCACAAATACTTGATGTTTTATAGAAATATTTAAGATCTGAAACCCAGTTTTCAGGGACTTTAAATAGTTTATTTATACTGGCAGTCTTGCAGTATCTGGTGAAAACAAAGTGATTTTTCTTCTTGACAAAACTATAAATAAATAAACTTTCTCCCCGCTAATAATTTGCGTTGATTAGCCAAAATATCGACAGTGTGAAGTTAGTGTGTGAGTCACGCTGGTGTTGTTACTCATCCGGTGTCATTAGTGATAAATCTGACACGACAAATACTGCGATCTGGCCACAAAACTAAATCAACAAATGCTCAGTTTATAAAGACATGAGAGTAAAAGAGAGAGAGTATAAAAGTCAAAAAGTATCTGCAAAAAGTTCTTTAATGGTTTGTTTTAACCCTCGTGGTGAACCAGCACTTGAATACAAATACTAACATTAACTTTTACGTATTATCTCCTAACTGTCTAAACGTTCTGGCCCTCTTTGATATTTAAACTAAAGAGCATTTTGGGATTTATTTAAAAATCTATACTTCCACGTCAGTCAGTGTTTTCCTGTTTCGAACAACATTGTGTCATATATTTAGAGATAAAGTAACCTGGTTAAGGTCACAAGTAATGATTATTTTGATCATTTTTTAGTAATCAACCTATTATTTTGTCTACAAAATGTCAGAAGATACTGAAAAATACCCAAAATTTTCTGTAGATCTGAAGTTGACATCTTCAAATAGCTTATTTTGGCCAAATATATTAAATTTACAATCATATTTAAAAGAGACAAGCAGCAAATTCTCACAATTGAGAGGCTGGAACGCAAATATTTTGCATTTTTGTTTGATAACTGACAATTATTTGATCATAAAAATGCTTATCAATATTCTGTGGATTGATGAATTCATTATCTGATTAACTGTTTCAGCAAAAAACTTGGTAACATAAATATTTTTCTTAATTAATACAGTTATTCAGTGTATGTTTCCCTTTAATTGATTGATTTTCTACAAAATAAAGCTAATAATTGCGAAACATAATAGTGTTACTGTTCGCTCCTTTAATAGAAGCAGGCTGGGAGTTCTTTTTAGGGATTGAACTTTGACCTTTCCATAACAGGATACTATCCCCCCCGGTCACCAGCAGGGTTAAAAACAAGCCGACAGACTCTCTGCAGATAGTTTAGGTCCCGGACTCTCGGGTCTCCTTACTTGGTAGTGGTCACTCGCAGCCTTGTCCGCCACGTTAAGAACCCCCAGAGAGCTGGCTCGCTTCATGCTGCACCAGTGGCATGCAGGGAGGCGGGGGTGAGGGGTCAGAGGTCAGAGGTGAGGGGGGAAGTGGAGAGTCAGGTGTGAGGATTTTAGCTCAGTGGAAGTGGTGGCATGATGGTTAAAGACATCCATGATATTTTCACACAAACGTTAGTTTCACAAAAATGTTTCATATGTCAGGTTTATTTTTACGAGTCTTGACACTTTTTTCTCTTCTGGTTTATGAAATTTAGACGGTTAAATATAAAACTTTTGGTACCACTTCCTAATATAATGTTGTGAAAAATCCTCCTCTGATACGACCTTTAATTGAAACCACCTTAATGGACTATTTGATCTCTGACCATCTGGAAAAACAGCTTTTTAACTTTAGCAATTTGCTGTAAAAACCCTTTGTGACATTTATAATTACAGACTGACTTTCTAACTTTTGCCTTCGTGTTATTATAAAGAAAGAAACATGTGACCCTCATCAAAGACTGTAGACTTGAGGACTCATTTTTATTTTCTTGATGATTTACCTTTTAAAGAGCGACCCGGCGACCTATAATCTGCTCTTTTTAAAGGCTTGTATCTGAAAGCATTAGTAAATCCCTTATTAACCATTAATAAAGTCATTAGTTACACCTTACAAACCCTTATTAGAAAGTGGTACCAAGTAATCTGCAGCAGTCTTGTTATTGATCAGTTGTAAGTGGTGTACACTGATATGTCAGTGAAGTTCATGCACACACCAGCGATCACACCTGAACAAACATTTTGGGTTCAGTAAGGCGACACTGCGGAAAACGTCCATCCTGACAAGAAACGTGATCTTTTCCTCAGTCGGAAGAAAGCAGGAAGTTCAGCAATATAACAATAACACGTTTACTTTAACAATAAAATACTAACGCGGACTCACGTGTTAAAATTTAAATGTGTAAACTTTCTGGCCTTTTTAAGAAGACAAATGTCCTGCTGAACAAATCAAGAAATATGATTCATGGCTGTTTAAGAACAATACGCCGCTTTTTTTCATAGTGCAACGACATTTCTGACGTTTAAACTCAAGAAAATAACTGTTTGGGGGTGTCGAGAAAAAGCCGTAATATTTCGAGGATAACGTTTAAATAAAAATAAATAAGTAAATATAGTTCTTGCCCTATGTTTCCTGTCTGTATCTATACCGTCGCTATCAAATAAAGGCAAAATGCCCAAAAAGATTTCAAATTACTGTTTTTTTTTTGGGAAAGTAGGTAAAGAGTGGCTTTCTTCACTATGGCGCCAAAGTAAGGAAGTCCGACATGCTGCATATAGCAACAACCTGGCAACATTTTGGTGGATATATCACCAGATTTGGTTGTAATGCAGATCTGGAACAGGTGCAACATGTTTTAGCTGCATCTAAAACTGGCTGACTGGAAGATGCAACTTCCATTTTAGAGAAAAGCCTTGGAAATACACGCGGCCGAGTGATGAAGATGTATAGCAACTGAAACATCCGCAGTTCGATGTCGCTGGGGGACTTTTGCTGGATGTCGTCCCCTTTTTTCTCTTTCCCCATATTTCCTGTTCGTTACTTTAAAAAGGCAAAAATGCCCAAAAAATAATCTAAAAAGTTGAACTTGTTTTCAGCGCGGCCGCTTCTTTTCGTACACCAGGTGGTGCCATCTTTAAGAGAAGCAATGCACTTACTGTCTTGTTAAAATGGACGTTTCTGCAGTGACTGAACGTTACTGAGAGCCGATTGGTCAGGATGAGGATGATGATGATGATGATGATGATGATGATGATGGCAGCGACATCATCATGTCCATCATCTTAAGGAGCCACAGAGAAGAGCAGACCAGAAAGGAAAATGGAAACCAGTGAGCACACAGATGAGGCATGCAAGGGGACATTCAAGTGAAAACATTTATTCATAAATAAAAACCCAACACAGCAAAAAAAACTCTGAACAAAAACAGCCATGCAGACAAGTTGGTTTTTCAGAGTAAAATTCACAAAATAAAAAGAGAAAATAATAAAATCCAAAGCAGAGTAAAAGTGAACTATATTTCAAAAACAATTTGAAATAAATAGCCCAAATCCACAAAATGCAATAAATAGCTGTAACTATTAGTGGCTCCTCAGGCAAAACAGGCATGAAGGCATTTCAGAAGCAGACATTAGTAGTTTGTGTCTCACTGCAGATGCTTTTCTACTCGTCGCCCGTCACAGCAGGTGAGTGAAGTTTGAAGTAGCTGCATTGTTTCCCATTTCATCAGTACCGTTCTGTACGTGTGCTGCTTATCGTACAGTTAGAGTTAAGCTTTGGGTTTCTATTTCATGTTCAGGTTTATACGTCACTACACCGGAGTGTAAGGACCACTGTGAGGGAAAGATGAATATTACGAAAAAAGAAAGTTGTAATATGTCAAGAATTAAGTCGTAATATAAAGTATAAGAGTATAAAGTTGAAAATTTACAAGAAAAAGTTTGTCTCAAGATATTACAATATTTTCTCAAAAAATTATGTTTTTTTCCTCAAATTATTACCACTTTTTTCTTTCTCGAGACGTTACGGCTTTTTCCTCAACATATTGCATCTTTTTTTCTCAATATATTACAACTTTATTCTGAAAATATTTAAAAAATATATTTCTAAATATTTACTGTCTATCGCAAGATATTACGATATGTCTACAACATATATTTCTGAGAATATCACATCTTTATCTTTTATCTTTATTATGGAAATAGTGCGACTTTTTCTCGTAATATTAATGTATTTTTTCGTTTTTTCTGATGATATTACGACTTTTTTCTCCTCAAACCTTCAGGTCTTTTTTCTTCGAATATTACATGTTTATTCAGAAAATACGACTTTCTTATAATATTCCATTTTTTCCTCAAAATCTCATCTTCTTAAACAGTGGCCCCAATATTCTCTGACATCCAAACTTAACTGTGAAAACAAGAGTCTCTGCACAGCGGCAGCGTGAACAGAATGGTAAACCAATGCAATGGGAAAAAGGACAAATGTGTATGTGCCAGTAAAAGCTCCCTCCATCATTTCATGTGCAAACAGCTTTAGAGTTTCACCACTTCACCACCAGCAAAGTAGAGCGAATCCCTTCTTTTTGTCTTTTGGTTAGTGCGCCAGCCGGCGAGCTGAGGGCTGGAGGGCCGGCTCGTTCCTCCAGGCCGCCAGCGCATAAAGTGAGAGTCACCTGTAGCGGGTCAGTCGGGTGTCTGTTGGGATAGTTACCCGGGGTTTTTGGGCTCGCTGTCTCGGGACGAGCCGCCGCCTTTCAGCTTGCGGACCAGTTTCTCGCTGCTGCGGCGGATCGACGCTCGCAGTTTACTGAAGGAGCCGCTCCTCTTCAGGGAGCCGGAGCCGTCCTGATGGGAGACGCCACAGGGTTACACTCATACATACACACACCCTTTTCTGATAAGCCACACAAACAAGGAGCGTATATACTGGATGGACATTAGCGTCAGACCAGTGTGTTAACAATCCAGCATGTATGCAGATAATAAAAATGCAGATTTTGAAGTAAATCAACAGACTCAGGACTGTTTCCAGGCTGTAAAACCTGCAATGAAACTGTTACTGTGTTTTAATTGAGACATTGAGTATCTCATTGGCTAAATTATTCAAAATACTGTATTCAGAGGCAACAACAGCACAGTACATTTAGTCTTAATAACTTTAGGGACTTTTTGGGGCCATAATGGGTCAAATTTGAGTGCGTAGTTCAAAATTCAGGCTACATTGGCAGATTTAGTCAAATGTTTATGGGTAGCAGTTTTCAAACACCAACACTGGTCAAACCAAAGCCAATACACACACACACACACACACACAGAAGTGGCTCAATCTTCCATGTAAAATGTCACGTGCAGCCACGATGCAGTAACACAGATGCAAGTACAGTTACTGGCTCAGTACTCTTGTGTATTGTACTTCCTCCCACACACGGCGTCTGCAACCTGAGCAGCTCTACAAGCCAAAATAACTCTAAACAAGCCTTTAATTTAATGTTTAATACCAAATGTGTCCAGTTCCAACCCGTCCCTGGACCAGTCCCTTTGAACATTTCAGACTAATACCCTCAACACAGCTGTGTCCTGGTCTAACATGGTTCCAGTCTGAGCCACAACACCTCCCCGTTATCTGGATCCTAAACAGAAGGGAGGATATATCGTCTCTGACGGCCAGAACCGGGTTTAGACTTTGTGTACGAGCAGACAGATGCTGCAGATGTTCTGGACTCTCTTATTGTTCCACTACAGAAAGAAGATTTCAGCTATTAAACATGACCTCAGATTAGAGCTGTTTATATATGCATCTATAATAATACATCATCATTTATTAGTTGTATATATTTTATTAATCTGAGTCTGCAAAGTAGCTAAAGCTGTTAAATGTAGTGGAGTAGAAGTAAAAAGTAACATAAAATCAAACTACTCAAGTAAAGTACAAGTACCTGAAAGTAAGTACAGTACTTAAAGAGTAAATGTACTCTATCAGCCTGAAGATATTTAGTTAAGCTAGTTAGCCTGCTGCAATCCCAACATGTGTAAAGGATGTAGTTTTATTTAATTGTATTTTTGACTACATTCCAAATTATACTTGATTTTTGAGGCTAATACCGATATTTATATTTGAGTTTAAACTCGTATTTTGACATAAATGCATAAGAAAAACAAACATTTTTCATAAGGATCACATTTTAAAGTTGAAAAGAAACTTTTTCTAACGTACCAGCAGACATTTACACTGACGAGTACAGATAAATCTGCGATAATATCAATACTAGTTTGGCAATTGATTGAACTGTGCATCAAAAACTGTGGTTTCTTTCGGTTCGGACCTCAAAAAACGTTTGTGCAACAAAAGCTCAAACGTGGGTTTCACTCAAACTCAAACAAAGTTGAAGAAGTTCAAGTGTCTTTATAACCTTTGATTCACGTCTAGTATGTAAACCAGAATCTGAAACTTGATTTGATGTGTTTCCGAGGTCAAGAATGAACTTTCAATCTTAATTAAATCCTTGTTGGTTTAATTTTAGATTATTTAGAAGTAATGAATGTAATCGACCAACATTTCTACTATTCGATTGATGAATAGTGTTTTCTCCTCCAGGGACAAATATGTGGTTCGACTGTTGAAACTTTCTGTCCACACTTTTATCACACAATTTCAATGAAAACTCTGAAGAAAAGTCAGTTTTTTGGAAGCCAACAAGCACATGTTGGTGTGGGGATCTTGCAGCTTCCAATCAGCCAAAGTTAAGTTCGTTTTTTGTATTTTCAACAGCTGCTCTGAGTCGAGTTTCAGTACCAAGAGTGCTGCTGCTGAGAGGTATTAAAAGGTTTAAAGTATTAAGGCACACACAGAAAAGAGAGGGAAACACACAAAGAGGCGACGGGCACAGGGTTCAGGTGAGCAAAGAGTTTAGGTTTTATTAGACGTTAAGAAAGACAAACTGTAAGATGCACAAACAGGACAGGACACGCAGAAGATTATTAGCAGGAGCCGAGAAACAGAGACGAGGAGACTATTTAAATTCCCAAATTTCCAACAAATGCAACATCCCACCCCCCCACACCCATCCTGACATCTATATACACAGATATACAGAAGGTAAACTGGCTCGATGCACGATGTTCAGGCTTTGTATTGAACGAAAGCTCCACTTCTTTTCTCTAAATGCTGCAATTTTATACTTTAACTTTATCAGACATCCATTGAACATTTAAACCCATCGTGCATGAATCCGGTTACCTTTAACGTGTCCTCTCATTGACATCACAACCTAGATTAGTCCGATATCATTGCGAACAGATGACAGAGCACAGAGCGACAGACTAATGACTAAAAACTAACTGGAGCAGAAACTCACAGAGCCACAATCGATCATGCTGACGAGCTACGCTGATGTTATTTACAGCGTGTTAAAATCACTTTGAGTCACCACTAATGATTTTAGGCCGAATGGACGATAAGAGGGCAGACGGAAAGCTTCTGACCTCCACAGAAAGAAAAGACGGAGTTCAAAGCTTTAACTCGGACCATTTCAGACCTGGAACGTCTCTGGCAGCGGCTGGATCGGAACAGTTGGTTGCTGTGAATTGTTTTGTTTGACCAATTGGCCGTGACGTCAACAGGATGAGATCAGTTCTGTGCCTAATATTCCTCGCCATTAGTCACGTTGGTCGTTGCCTGATGAAGATGCAGTAGAGTCGAAACATTCAGAGCAATAAAGTTTATTTTATTTATTGTATTTTCAGTTATTCTGCACGGGTCTAAATGAAAGGACTGGATGTGCAACAACTACTTCTGTTGACAACCTCTGTTTAAAGGAGAAAATATTAATTTTACGACATGCTGTAAAATCAATATTTTGCCATTTTTATATCATGTTTTATATCAGTTTATATCTGTACAAAATCGTATTAAATTTTGATCTTTTTAACATGTTTGTTGGGTCTGGTCCTTGAATGCACCACACAAGCGTCACCCCAAACATATAATGATTGCTCACATTGCAGTTGGCTTATTGATATGATATTATGAACGTTATCTTAATCCAGATGCATGCATGATGATTATTTTCAGTAGTGATTAACCTGCTCCTCTTTTTTCTTGATTAAATCAATGTATTGTTTTGTCTAAAAATGCCAGAATACAGTGACAAACACCCATTATCATTTACTGGTTATCTTTATGGCATTTTTGCTTGAAAAGCTTTATTTTACAAATTTTTCTAGCTTCTTTACACAAGAGGGAAATAATGTAGAGGCAATAGCCAAGCTAGCTTTAAATAACTGTGCTTAAAGGTCTGACTTTAAATAATTTCCTTTAAGCTCCAAGAAAGCAAATAACTTTAAAGCAAAGCAACAGGTTTTATTCTGGTCAGAATTTAAAGTTTTGATTCGGTCCGGAGTCCAGGTCAAAATGGAGAGAGTTATGCGTTATAGGACAGCAGAGATTTGGTTTAAGGGCACACTGTCAAATCTCTCCACAACAACCTAAGAAATGAGTCTACAGGCGAAATGAAAGAACAGTTTAAAGACACTGGAGAGTGACAGAAAGAGAGGAAGTAGAGGAGCAGAGGACCAGTGTTAAAGGACAGCAGAGAGAACACGGTAAGAAGCACAAGTTTAATGTTGCCATAAAGAAACATCACCCCAGACCTCTCCCACCCAACTCCTTGTTCCCAAACACAGCAGAGAGGACGGTGTAAAAGCAACGTTATCGCTGTGGTTCGACCCGGCGTGAAGAATCCCACCAGAACCCGGTGGTGGAGGAGAAAGAGAGGGGGAGTCAGAGCTGAAGAAAACTGCAAAGCTGAAGGGGTTGAGGCGAGGCGAGACGTCCGTCATGCAGAAGACAAGTTTTTAGAAACCATTACAAGGCATCTGGAGTTATGCCTGCCGGTCAGACGGAGCAGGAAGAGAAGAGAAAGAAGGAAATACGAGCAGTGAAAGAGAGAAATGAGAAGAGAGGAGGAAGGACAGAAATGAGAAGAAAGAAAGAGGAAGAGAAGAAGAAGGGAAACATTACATTAAAGACAATGACATGGTTATCGAGCTGGGTTCCCAGATCAGACACAGTACCTCCCTACCAGCTTGAGAGGCTTTGGCTAAAGCAATGCAACACCTAAGCTTACAAATCAAGTAAAAAACAAGGCAGGCCAGTTACATGAGAAGTGATAAAACTCCATAAAAACATCATTCTGATTGATTAGAAACACTGATATACTGTCAATAACTACACACAGTAGCTACACACACACACACACACCACATGCTCTTGTTTTGGTAACAAAAGTCGGATAAATGAGGTGACAGGACATTGTGGTGTGGCGATACTTTGGCTACTTATTCCCTCGTTTGGATGAAACAGTCCTGAATGGTTCGAGGCTAAAGTCTGACACAGACTGATGATGTGCCAAAAACATGTGTGGCAATAAAAGAAAAAGGAAAACCACAAACTTTTTAAAAAGTTTATCAACTGACGCGTCACCAGAGTGTAAGCCCTTACAGTCTTCAACACCAGCAATTAGACCCATCCCCTGGAACGAGCAGCGAGTGAATTGTACTGATACGCGTTTCTAATATTTTGTCCACCGTGTTTATATCAGTGAGGGAGGACACAATATTAGAAATTAGAAACACATGTCATCAGAACCCAATACATACAAACAGTTTCAACAAAAGCTGAACATTATAACCTTGATGCAGGGAGGATTTACTGCAGGACTGTTAGACTGCATTAGTTTTAGCTAAGCGTACCTAATAAACCAGCAACTCAGTGTATATCGATACGAAAATCTAAACACGCTACATTTTTCTTGTATTTTATTGGTCTCACATGCTAAAATGTTACTTACAACTTATTGTTGTGGACCAAAACAGAAGAATGATGTAAAAAAAACATGCCATGATATTTTAAAATCAGGCCAAACTAAAACAATATTTCTGTTCCAACCTACTTAAGTTTGTGGTGAAACAAAAATACCAAGACTTTAGCTTCTCTAAAGGCCATCAGCCATTTTCCACAGTGCAGTCCAAACGGCCTCGGGTCTCGCCCGCTGACTCGTTAAGAGCTCCAAAACCCAGAAAACCAAAACAAAACCAAGAGGAACTGACTGATTTTGCAGAGAGACGACAAACAGAGGCAGGATGGAGTTCACACTTCACACCTTCTGTTTTCCTGCTTCAGCGAAAGTCTAATAAAAGGACTCAGCTGACTGATTAAACCTCAACACGTTAAAATCGGACCGCTTTTTGACGAGGTGGGAAAGTAACACAAGCCAACAAAAATATGCCTATAAATTCTGGCTACGTCTGTAAGGCTGGTTAACAACAGGAAGCTAAACTCTCTCCTCAAAACTAATTGATGCAACAGCCGCTATGGTCCTTTCTCTGCACAAAATCCACATGTTGTAGTATGCGGCTACTTATTTAGACAAAGATAAACACTCCAACATTACAGACCAAACATAGCTGGTGATCGAAGCGATATTTCTTTCGTTTCATTTCGTTTCATTTGACTTTTCTTTAACTGTTTCTGCATGCTTTAACTTCACTCCACTGTTCATTCTGTGGGATGTAATTCACAGACTCTGCCACTAGGTGGCACAGTTTAACATGATGGGGAGATACTGTGTCTGTGTCTGGAAACATCGTTAGCACATTTACATCAAGTATAACAAGGTTAAAGTCTGTTAGAGCACCACAACATAAACACAGAGGAGGTGCAGGCAGGAGACACATGAGAGCAGCCAGGCAGCTACTGAATTTAGACTTATGAGTACATTTCTTTCTGTTGGTTGCATAGATTATTTTCATTATTTATCTATTTGCAGATTATTTTCTTCGTGAATCGGTTAACTGTTTGGACTAAAGACCCAAACTCACTTATTAAAATTGCTTGTTTTGCCTGACCGACAGTATATTATCACAAAGAAATTAAGAAAACAAGCAAATAGCCACATTTGAGAAGCTAGAAACAGTAAATACTTTCAGCATTTTTGCTTAAAAAAATGACATAAAACTGATTTTTTGAATCGTTTCGGCTCTAAACTGAACGTTCATTCTATTATTGCACAATTCTGCATTTGTCTGGATAAAAGAATCAGCTGAGATGTAAAGAAAATAGCACATTGGTGATCATAATAATAAACTTATTAGAGATTACAGCACTTTGGAGCCTGGTTAAAGGATTTTTAACACAAGCCAACTGAATGATAATCAGCATTTCTTGTGTTATGTGTTAAGTTTAGCTTCACTTTTAGCTTGCAGGCTGCCTAAACAGCCCTTAAACCTCCTGTTCTTCCTCTCTGGCTGCTAACATGCTGACAAAGCAGGCAAAGGAAAAGGAATAAAGATCAGGAAAAAATCCCACGTTACATCCTCAGGCAGCAGCTCATCACACAAATGCAAAAGGAGAGATTACATTTACACACACACACACACATAGGCACAAACAGCACATCAGCAAAGAGTACAGAGTACAGTACAGAGCCCATGAAGAACAGACTGATGAGTCACGGTGCTTCTTTTTTATTCTCAAGTAAGAAGAAAACAGTTTTCACAGCGTCTGTGGAGAGAGCTGCAGTGGAAGTGATGATTTCTTTGACAGGTTGGAAGGCAAAAATGTAGTTTGACAACTGCAGAGGCGTTAATAATAGTCTGTAATAAGAGATTACAGCATTTTCTACACAATATTTATATATTCGTGTTCATCATATATTTATATTATATTCGTGATGCATACATGCTAATCTATAAATTAATATTCATTCCAAATATACTGATACTGCAACTGTGATCTGAATTTTCTGAAAACTTTGTTTAGCATATACATTTATGCCCACAGTTAACAGGTAACATAACTTTTTGTTATCTACATATTTACACTGTTTTATATTTTAAATATCTTTTTAATTACTTATCTGTTTCCTGTTCCTATCTACACCTCTGTGGTCGTCTTCTGGTGCTGCTGTAATGCTGTAATACTTCCCTCCTCGGATCAATAAACTTTGACCTCACCTTAAATCAAATTCAAAATGAATTCACCTTAAAACGTTTTTTGTTTTTTTTGTAAGTTCGGTATTCTTGTTGACTTAATGGTGACATTTCAGCCATAAATGTATTTACCGTTAGATGAAACACCATTATTAAAAAGTACTTCCAGCTAAAGCTCCTTCCAGAGATCAATCAGCTGCTGATGCTGTATGCTAATAACTGGCCGACAGGACTCAGTGTACATAGACACTGATGCGTCTCACACCAAACCTCCCAGATGCTGATTGGTTGTTCAGGGCACTATGACTACTGTTGCTATGCGAGCAGGCCAGCAGCAGCAGCAGCAGCCTTTTAGGAAAGAGATGGTGAGCAGCCTACAGTGATCCTACATCTACATGTTCTGCCACTGCAGTCACTAGAGGCTGAGGAAATACTATAAATGTACCAGCTCAGTTAGAGATGAGGCTCTGCGGCAGGGGGGAGTTAGGTGGGTGTTGTCAACGTGTAACCGGAGGGCTTTACTGCTGCGAGAGCAGTTTATTTAAGACTCAGAGTTAGTTGGAAAAGCTCCACAGGAAGAGAGTTTAGTGGAAAAGAGTGTTTAATACGACCAAAGCGCTATGTAAATGTAAAACACTACAACTGAAGCACGGGCACCTGCTGCCAGAGATGTAAGATCCAGCCAAGTGAGCGTCTCCGCAGAGCAGCTTTTCACTTGGTCTTATTGTTAATCAAAGTCAGTTTAACAGTGAAGTACAAGCAGTAGCTACTGTAGTAATTCTGACAGTCAATCAGCATGATCAGCGTAGCATCTTTTTACCATCATTTTAACTAGTTCACAGTGATTTACTGAGTAAAGTAACAACCTCATAGTATCTTTCTGGAGTGAAGCCACTGGAACCCTGATACACATTTACAGTTTTATCATATAATGATAAACAGTTCTTTAACGCTCATCTATACATCTTTGTACCCAGGAGACAGTGGGTGGATAAAACAAGGAACAAGGAGGATTTCATCTTAATATGTAGTTTGTCAAACACAACGTAGACAATGCATTTGGACAGGAAGTTTATTAAAATGTGTAAAAGAACACTGCAGCAGAGGTTTTGAATCTACACTTTTAGGCCGTCTTGAATTGACTTAACTTTGACTTTAGGTATATTAAAGGTGAAATGACACCGTTGGGTTTCCTTTGGTCCAAACTACAGTGAAAAGGAGAACCATAAATTGTACACACACGTCATGTGGACTCAGAAATGGCTGTTTTATTGAACAGAGTTTTGATATTATCTGTTATTATCTGTCATCCTGAGAGCCACTTCCTGTTACTTCAGCTAAGATTAGCAAACTACTATGCCTCCTCTGGTATATTAACGCATGAAGAAATAGCTGAATGTGAGTATCAGGTCTGACATCGCTTAATTTCGTTATGCTCGGACGCATTACATGTCCTGGAAATCAGCATGGATTAAAAGAGAAACGCCGGCACACTGACTCCAAAGCGCACATTTGTTCAAATGGTCAAATTTACATATTATATATAAATAAATATATATATTATATTTGTGGTTTGGAGTCAGTGTGCAGATGTTACTCTTTTTTATCAAACAACATCCATCTCTTTCTACCCATAAAACACGAGTTTTCTGGTTGTTTCAGATTGCATTTTTACTTCTCTACTGTTCTCCTGCTACTTGATGGAAATTTGAAAATACCCACGTTTTAATGTCATCAACCTCGCCAACACAAAGGTGACTAAATAAAGCGGTTGAGGCTCCAGAGTTAAAATAATCTGCCTCAAACCTTATGATGAATCATATACTGCATCTATTTGTAACGAGACTCGTGTTTATCAGACCGGATCTCTTATTATGTGGCTTCTGTCCAGAAAGATGCAGGCTGTGTGTCACATAAACACGTCTGCCTCGCTGGTCTGAAGACTCTCAGTAACGTGTCGAGGGCTGTGTACTGTACTTACCCCGTTCCACTCCACGCTCATACTCACTTCCTCGCCACCGTCCGGCCCGCTCTCGTATTTCACCGTGTCGGAGGTCAAGCTCTCGCGGCTTCGCTGCTTCTCGCGGGCCTCCGGCTCGCTCAGGACCTCCGCCACGCGCTGCTTATGCACATTGTCCAGACCCTGACATAAACACACACACATACACACACAAGGCAGAAATAAATGCCGATTCAACTAATCCTATTAAAGCAAAAGCTGAGCACCTCTGCCACCTGCAGCTTGAGCACACTGTCACACACACAGACACTGTACAGCTGACAGGAGCAAGTGCCAATTCATCCAATCCAATTAATATTAAAGCTATAGACTTGTACCACCTGCTGCACTGACCCCAGGCCCTGGCAGACACCAGCAGTAGGAACTCATTCGGTAAAGTCAGTTACAAAAAGCAAAATTGGACAAAACTCCATTTCCTTTAAGGAAATTGTTGCAGAGCAAAAAGAAACCTGCTGTTGCTTCCTGCTGCAGAGGATGTTGATTCTTCAATCCCAACGTATGAAAACATTGTTTTGGAGAAGATTAAGAGCAAAAGAGTACTTGATAGCAGCCAGCTAAGCTGACATCTAGCTTAAGTACTGAAACACTAAAAACCTGTGATGACATTTCATAGATACATAGCCACCATCTAAAAATAAAGATTTTTAAAGCTTCTAAAGATCCCCTTCAGACATGTTTTAAGGTAATAAAACACTCTGCTTTGAATAATACTTAGTGTCTGATATGAGTTTTCAAAAAAAAAAAAAAGTAAAAACAAAGAAAAATCCACAATCTATAATACGGAGACAGTGTTCATTTTTAACGGGACAGAAGATGACTCCTACTTCATTAAAAAGTCCATTCTCAGCTGGAGTCACTGGAGGCCTTGAAGTTTTCACATCACACCTAATTAAATATTGAACCACGACTGGTTTCAAACTAGTGATGTCAAAAAATCCTGCTCGTGTGCACTCGTGTTAAAAGTCAGATTTAAGGTGAGCACCGATAAACTCTGAACATATATCGTCCTGCACAGTGAAGCTTAAACATCCAAGTGAAGTAACAATAAGCAGAGGGGGACTTTAAGTTTTCATATGACAAGATGCGTATTTGAAAGCAGGATCAGTGGGATTTCTGTTGTTGGCAAAGTCGAGCAGCCTCTGGTATAATAAAAGCCGGATCAGTGATACAGTTACACCACAGTGCAGACCGTTTCCTGTGATGCTGTCTGAAGAATAAATGATTCAAGAGGGGAAAAACACAGACCGACAGGACAACAAACTGCAGAACGGTGTCAGAGTCTAAATCCTTGTTATTTTATCTTCATTAACATGTCCCTCCTCTAACATTATAAACACTTTGAAAACTGATTCATGTAATCTTTAAAAGACTAATCTAATTTTGGGCGTGGATTGTTTTAAATGTCAAAATCTACTTCATCAGAACTCGTCCTCTTACAAAGTGCACAAATACTTGTAAAAGCTACATTTCTACATTATGACCACAGTTCTCAACTACTAACTACTTAAATTTAATATGTGCACTAAACACAAGTAAACGACGTAAAAACTAAACATTTTAGAGGAAATGTCCTGCCGTTTGTGCTTGTAAAACCTATAAACTCCATTCAAGTTTCACATTCTCAGCAGTCTAATACAGCCCAAAATACTGACTTGATTTAATAAAACAGTATCTGTTTATAATTTAATCACTGAAATATAAATTAATGTGTTCCTTCCTTGCAGAGAGATAAGAAGGGAATCCTAATTCGGGATAAAAGCTGCAGGGCTTCTCCGCTGCCTCCCACTTCTTATCTCCACAGGAGACCCCATTAAGTCTCATGAGTAACACCACAGTTTAAAAGCTGCAGTCCAGGCTTCTGAGCACCCCGAGTGCATCGCCTCATCCCAAATTTTACACTCGAGTGAACATTTTGTGCCTTTTAATCTGCCGTAAATGCTGAGCTGACCCAATCATCTGCCACTTTCTCTGCAGTGACAGCTAGGAATCCCGTGTTATCAGCCACATCATCCAGAGAGGCCGCACCTGCTTTCGGGAACGCATGGCGGCTTCCTCCAGAGTCTCGGCCGCCTCGAACTTGCCCTGCCGCCTGTAGAGGGCGCCCAGGTTCTTCAGGGTGGTGGTCACTGTGGGGCTGCAACAAGAAGGGGGAGGAATATCTCATCACAGAGAATCATTCTGGTGAAGGACGAGCAATAATATTTCACATTTACTAAACAAACTGATTAATACCTACATTTGAATTAGCAGAACAATGACATGGAGAATTGTTCTTTTTTTTCCCCTCGATAAACTCAAATATGTCTTGGTTTTTAAATGAATCTGATAAAACACAGGCGTGAAGCTTCTATATCAGGATTTGATCCCAGACCAGCAGGATATGTGGTTCAAATGCACGGAGTGTTTCTGTGAATAATATTTTGTTTGTGCATGGAAAACCACAGTAACTTAAATAACAAGCACGCATGGAGTGTCGGAAACAAATTATTTTAAAGGGTTATACATGTAAGTTTAAGTCTCAGATGTAGTCTAGAGCAGTGGTTCTCAACTTGAGGGTTGGGACCCCTTTAAGGGCTCATTGGATCAATCTGAGGGGGTCAAAAACAAACAAAAAACATATTTCTGATACACAAAATTATGTTAACCTTTTCAGACTTTTTGCTATTTTTCCAGCAAACTACTGGATGATTTTACCTTGTCAGGCCTCTAAAAATAAAGTAAAGAAAAAGATAACTTTTTGGTTCAACTGCTCACAACCGGTAGTCACATACAAGCAGTGACGAGGGGTCCAAAAGTAGACTTTGTTTCACAGGCCAAAAACATTTGGAACTTCTTGTCTAGACGGTGCAGTACGAGAGGCCTCAGCATTGTCGCTTTAATCATTTAGGAATCTTCTTGTTGTAAAGAAACTATTTGAATACATCTCTGCTCTTTTGTTTCCTGCTGCCGGGAGCATCGGCCATCTTCACTCAAACACACTGACCTGTCGACTTTACAGGCTTTGTACCAGCCTCCATATTCTCCAAATGGTGAGCCGTCCTTCTGCTTCCCCTACAAGACAAAACTCATGTTCATTAGTTCACAACAGAACTTGCTTTAAAGGAATCTACATGGAGATTATAAGTCAAGAAGCACGGACCCATGAACTAAAACGTAAAGGATGAAAATTAAGCCATTTCAAAACTAGAGGCTTTTTTAAAATACCATCAAAGATAACATGAAGGAGTATTTAGTGGTGGGATTACAGTCGGGTCAGGATTCCTTCCCTGAACAACTAAACCCTTTAAACCATGACGAAAATAAACTCCTACTGGGGAAAGTCGGGTACTCACATCATCAGCATTAGATGGTTATTACTGAGACTTAATCTGCTAATCCAACTCTTTGTAAAGTCAATCCTTCCTATTCCATCTTAAATAAGATCATAAAACTGTCAGGGTAGTTTAACGCTGCCGTCAGTGTCACTTAGTGCTTTGTTATCTGCGCGTTTGTTCGTCCTGACTCGCCGTTAATAGCCTTAACATTCAAAAGTGGTTAACTATGTGCCAGATTTTTCTAATGTCATGAGACTTTTTACAAATAATTCTGAGAGGGGACAGCATTAAAAACACTGAATCAACAAAATATGGGTATAAATTACATTGAATTACACATGATAATTACACAGATTGACAAATTTCAAGCACTCAACAAACAACCAGTTCAATCCTTACTTATGTAGAGTCTCATAAGTAAAGAGGCACTGTTGGTTTTATGATTTCATTCCTCGTTTTATAATGTCTATGTATTAGTGTATTAGTATGTGCAATATTTTACATTTCTCTTTTATTTTTGTTGTATGTAATTCATTATTGTGTCTTTGGTGTACCACTGTACTGTTCTGTTGGCTACGTATTGTATTCAAGTTGACTGCAGCTGTGAGTAGCACTGTTGCTAAAGCCCAGTTTCCCCTTGGGGACAATAAAGTATTTATCTTTTAAGAAAAACATCAACAGATTTTGCTCACCTTGCTTTGTTCCTCTCTCTCCTCAGCATGCATCCATATTGGTTTGTTCTCATCTGCAGAGAAACACACAGTCAGAATCAGTGCTGATAAACATTCACTCAGATAAGAGGTTTTAAGTTTTAAGAAGTCACTCTGGTTCTGAAGGAGTATGCTTTTTATTTTTTTAGCTGAAAGGTCGTTTTTGTCCAAAAGCTGAAAATATTAACCTTTACATTAGAAGAGGAGAACAGCAGGGGCTGTCAAAGAAGTACAAATGTGTTTGCGTGTGTTTGACTTATTTTAAGTCACTCTGGATAAGAGGATGTTGGCTGAAATCACCAAAATGTAAACGTGTGTGTGTTCTTATCCAGTCACATGTCGTACCATCAACAGAGCCGAACTCCCTCTCGTGAGCGCGGGTGAGGATTTCTTTGTACAGAGTTTCAGCCTGCTTGAACTTGCCCTGCTTCAGGTAACAGGACGCCTGGAGAACACAGAGAGCCAAACGTTAAGAGTCAGCAGGACACTAAGTGATAAAGAGGTCTTCCTACATATTACACATGCACAATATAAAGTATTGTACGTTTCTTTTCCACAAGTACCATTAAGTAACAATTGCAGCATAGAAGATGTTGGTCTAAGATTTCAAACTTGTTGTAAAATGATTGTCTCTAAAACCAACAACTAATAATTGTGATCAAAACAGGAAGAAAAATCATGAAGATCTGCATTTCAGCCAAATACAAAATAGTTGTTCCATATCTAAATAATAATTCAGACTTGAGGCCTGGTCACACCAGCAGGGATGAAGTCAATCTGCACTTTTTTTTTGTGTTGAGCTCAACTTTGGTGAACTCTAACAAGCCGTCTTGACAGTGTCGATCTTTGGGGAGAAACAGAAAGCCGGAGAGTCCAAAACAAAGGAAGTTATTGCAGCTTATTAGCTGTGCTGCACCCTCAACTTTTATAAAAGCCTGCTGTACAGCTTTAGTATAAACCACTGTCACAGTTAAGACACAGGAGCTAATGGCACAAATACGTCTTTGAATAAACTGTGAGAACTTGTTTTCCCGTTAGCCGAGTTTAGCATGATAATTATCTCAGAGAGCTTTTTCTCCCTTCAGCAGCTCTTTATTGAAAGAGCCGTTAGCCTGCCAGCTACAGCAGTGTACCTACTACGAGTAGTCTCGACATTATTAATCTTCTAGAGCCATATATTTATACAAAGATGTGTGCATGAAGTTTGCTATGACACTTTCTGCTTCAGTCCTGTGGCAGGTTCACCACTAAATGTAGTAGAAGAAGTGTGACTGGCTAACATACATTATAATTACACTTTAGCGCAGGGTAAACACAGTTTAAAGTTTAGCATGAACTCTAGCACTCCATTCCTGGTTCCATTTGATTTATTGTTATCATCAGTATCTTAAAATATCCTCAAGCGCCGTTCCTCCATTAATGAAATACTGCTCCCACCCGGCCTCCACCCTCTCACCAGGTTGTTCTTGGTCTTGGCCACGTTGGGGTCGTCGGGGCCCAGTTTGGTCTGGTAGATCTCCAGCGCTCTCATGTAGTAGTATTCCACCTCGTCGTACTTGCCCTGGTTCTGACACAGCAGGGCCAGGTTGTTCAGCTGCTTGGCCACATCTGGGTGGTCCTTCCCCAGCACCTGGGACAGAAGCGAGTGGAGAGGGGGGGGGGTTAAGACAACAGTCCTTACATCAAACTAAATGACTTTTGCACAACAACCCGTGTCTCACACGTGCCATTTGGTCGACAGCTCTCGTCCAGGGTGAGAAACTGCCACCAGCCTGTAACCAGGTGCCGGTATATCTCTTCTCGCAGTTTCTCTCCATTCTAAAAAAATCCAAATTTTGTGTGTAAAATTGCACAAGTGGCTATAAAACTTTCTAGTAACTGGTCAGTAATTCTTTTACTTGATTCTCTGAATTTCCCACAGCATCAACCTTTATGTTCTAATGTGTAACCCAGTTTTAACCCTCGTGTCTAGTTTTGTAATTTTGGATTTCCTGGAAGACAAAGATGTCTGTTAATATGTTGGCCATCGGAAATCAATACAAACTAACACATGATTGTTCCAGGAAGCAAAGAATATTCGTTACATCTCTTGGCAGGTTGTGTTGCCCCTTGCACAGCTTATGACAGGTTGTTTATAATGTTGCTGATTTTGGAATTTAGGCTCCAACATTAAACATAAACATTTCTCTCGGTAGCAGTGTAACCTGCCTAACACGTACTATTTTAGACCCATAAATTCGAGGCACCATATTGGTAATTAAATCTGTAACAGGTGTTACACTCCAATCTAACCTACATAGGTGTCTCCTAAAAGATTTTGACCTGTGCCAGATTGGTGGACTATTGACCTGCTTGATTAAATAAAAGCTGAGCACAGTGGACAAACACATCAGTGCAGCAACAAACAGAATTTATTGCAGAAAACGACCATGAAAAAAAAAAAAAATCTTTAAAAGTGGATGTGTTTGCATTAATGTGGATATGAGAGCGGTGTAAGCTTTTCCTGAGATGCAGAAGGATCATCAGAGACTAGGTGGATAGACCCAGAAAACTGCAGAGAGGGTTTTATCTGAGTCTGACTGACCAGCAAAGAGAGGGAGATTAGAGAGGGACGGAGAGAATGGAAAATGCAGAGTAGAGAGGAAGAGACAGGCTGAGACTTTGGAGAGGGAGTGCCAGGATGGAAAAAGAGATTCAAAGACGGTGAAGGAGGAGGGAATGTAAAAGAGAAAAGGAGATAAAGTCAGAGAAAGCTAGTACTCTGTGCTGGCTGCTGCTCATTGAGAAACCACTTCATTAAAAACACTGGGGAAAGGGGACGTGAACAGTGGGAGGACAGAAAAACTGGGAAAGAAAAGCACTGGGTGAAAAGTTAAAGAGTACCAGAGATGAAAGGTAAACCAAAAAGCTTGTTGTTTGTCCTTTGGGGAGATTTTTGGCTTCAGATTATTGCAGTATAAGTCTGCAGGAGGTCTGAGATAAAACCCTTCTACAAACTACAGGATCATCTGCCTCCCTGTTGGAGACGGACAGCCTCTCCGTGTCTGTGATGCACAGGATGCTGCAGAGCTATCTGAGCGGTGCCACCTACAGTATCCACTCAGTCCCGGCCTCCCACGCCTCTTCCTCCGCAGCATAACACATCTGACAGCTTTCCTGTTAACATTGTTAGCTGGAAAAGGATTGGCATAAGCCATGCGCACCGGCAAGGTCTGGGTCATTGAGGAATTGATCGTGTGTATTGATGGATGCCATGCCTTGAAATACCAAAAGTGCTGCAGTCTGTGGTGGTTTCTGGGAAGCTCTTAGGAACACTCCTTTCATCTAAAATGAAGCAGAAGAGCCTCCACTTACACGGCACAGACTCCACGTCTTACCAAAATATTTACTGAATGTGGAATTTTTGGAGAAATTCAGGAATTTGTTTCTGTGCGTATCCCTCTGAGACAGACGCACACATTTGAGCAAAGACGTCAGTGCAAAGAGACAGCCAGCAGCAGGAAGGTCTTCAGTTGCTTGCTCAAGGACATTTGAGCTGAAAAGAAAACATTGGTTGCTCTTGTAGTTACAAGACAGCCCGGTTTTCTGCTTCATTAAGCACTGACTTGATTAAATACTTGTTTACTGCTTCAAGTTTGAGGGAAACTCCGATGCACTGTTCAAAAAGACAACTAATGTTTGATAATATTAGTAGGAGTATAAATATCTGAGATTTGAGAAAATACAGACTCTTCAAATAAATAAAAAACAAAACAGAGACATCGCAGCAGAACTGTGGGTTTTCATCATTTTGTTTCATTTAAAGGATAAGGCCGCCAATATTATATACTTTTGCTAATGTCAACTAACCTAATGAAAAGACCAAAACCTACAAGTATTAGTCCGTCTCTCAATACTTTCCAACTTCCCCAGCTTGTCTGAGCCCAGTGGTTCATACTGAAGCAATAAATCTTTAAAAACAGATCAATAATTTCATTTTTTAAAAAGGCTCAGTAATTTCCTTAAACAGCTGCTCACTGTAGTTTTTAGCAAACGTTACTCAAACAGGAAGAAATGGTGCATTTGTTGGGGACTATTTCCCACGGCGGATTAATCCACATTTGGTGCTCTAGTGAGTATTTGGGGCAGCAGGACGGTGTGTGTGTTCATGGTGAAGGAACATGTCACCCAGTGCAACGGTTCACAGCTCTATGGCACAGAAGAAGCAGATATCAGGGTTTGGATACACACACAGTACTTGTTAGTAGATTCATTCACTGTTGGTTTGGGTCTTTTCTGGGATTTGTTGGCAAAAAAGAAAGATATCACCGGACTTATCCTTTAATAAAGCGTTTAGTGGCATTACAGTTTGAAACATTTATGACGTCTTTCAGTCACTGTCGTAGTGTAGCTAGATGACAAGTTACGTGAGCATTTCTTGGATTGTATGAAGGATAATATGGCAATTACATTCAATACAGATGGTTTAATTACAATAATATAAAGTACTCAGTACTCATATTGGCAGATATATTTATTCAGTGACTTAGATGAGCATCAGATCTGGACTTTCCTATCTTGAAATAAAGCACAGAATCACTGTTTAAAGACAAAATACTGTTATTTTTATGCAACTGAATAGTCAGAAGCTTCTATAGCAGTTTATAGCTTCACCCCCTGTTGTCCCTGATGCCCACCAAACTCACTTAGAGGCTGAGCTTTCCTCAGCTTCTATAAAAAGAAGAAAACTGCAGGAAAAACAACTCTGCAGCAGCCACCTTGCACCGCCCAGCCCGTGCTGGAAATCTTTCAGCTTAAGCGAGAGCATTATCATCTGAGTTTCAGTAGCATAAGAAAAAATGAAATCTCTCAGCTTAACCAAAGCTGACGTCTCATTCTCAGAGGAGTGAGAAGGAGAGCGGAGGGGGGTTTGTTCAAAGGAAAGAGCTGAGGACAGACAGAATAGTGAATAGAAAGTGTCTTCCGCACTTTCAGGATTGCTGAGCAGCACCTTTGTAAGCACCAAACTAGAGGGCAGACGAAATAATGACGTTATCCGTTGGGTATACAGGCTGTCCCATGATACACATCTTTGAACAATACAAAGTGAAGCCAGAATGAGACGGAATGAGTCAAAGGAGAAGAACGCAAGTTGAATAAGTCACCTACTGTGTCACCTCAATACTAACAACATGAGTTAAGAAACACAGTAGTTACACTTTCCTCTGCATTTAGTCAGACACAAGACAATACAAAAAAAATACAGAGGAAATATTTTAGGGTCTTTGTTCTAACCGCATCCAGCAGACTGACTGTCCAATCATAGTTTAGCAACAGTAACTAGGCACGTCCGGTCTGTTAAGCAATACTTGGCATCTAAAGAGTTCTTTGACTTTACAAAACCAAAAACACAAGAGACAAAGTCTACAGAATGGATTAAACAGTGGGCTCAAACACAATCATTAACTTGTCCGGCTAACCAGCTTCCTACTTACAGTAGTAACCTAGCATTATTTCCAAAGACAAGGGGCATGTTGTTAGCCAGATACATTCATTTGTGGGGTTACAGGCTATAGGTTATCCACAGTAAACATTAAAAAAAAGCTGGAGACAGAGTTTTCAACCAACTCATGGAGTTTTAGCATTAGCCTATGCTAACTAACTACAGCTAATAACACCTGCTAGCGACAGTCGTCATTTCAGATGACAAAATCGATGACCATCTGCAAGAGATGAGAAGCTTTGAAAGAAATGTCTGTCTTGAAACTCTTCTGAACTGCAAAACAAATCTACCTATGGGTACAAATAAAGGAACCTGAACCTGAGAGATGAGAAGCTGCTTTTGTTTACTTCTGTGTGAAATGGTGGACCCACTGTTTCAAAGATTACTAAGATTTTCGAGTGGTAAATCTGTCACTGTTATCATTGTGAGCTGTGCTAGAATGGAAAGCTTGGCAGGGTGTAGCGACAGGAAGTGTTTGGTTTTAAAGGCAGCAGAATAAAGGACAGTGATTCATGGGAACCATCTTAAGTGAAATCCTCAGTGTTCAGTGTTTGACTGCTTTGTACCGAAGTAAGACACAGAGTCTGAAAGTAAACTTGTGTTTGAAAGTGAAAGTTTTAAGTCTGGTGAAGAAGAAAAATGACCATCTGTTGGCTGTGGAGTACAAGTAGAAACAGCTGCTTAGTCGTGCTTTCCTATTATTTGTTTAACTACTGCTGAATCTGTTTTGTCATGGTCTTTGATGACCTTTGACCTACCTTTTCTCTGATCTCCAGTGCTCTCTTGCACAGAGGCTCTGCTTCCTTGTACTTTCCTCTCTTCCCATACAGGACAGCCAGGTTATTGAGGGTGGCAGCGACCTGACAGGGACACAAAGACATTTGTTATTTCAAAATATTTTTCAAACCCGGAGAGGAGCCTCAATCATCTTCACCCACGTGTGCAACCGCAAGACTCCGCCACAGCAGCATTGTGCCATTGATCTGGTGAGAGAGTAATTAACGAGGAGGAAGATGACGCGCGGAAACAGGAAGTGATTATGGCGGGCTGTAATTTGATCCCAAATCAGCTGTACGATGAATCTCAAATACGTGCACTCAGGAGGAGGGAGGCTACAGAAGCGCCTGGAGGTCACCTCTGATCTCTGATTCAGACAGGCTCTGGCGGCCATGTGGACAGAGTGGGAGGAAAGGGGGGGGTGACTGGAGGAGGGGGAGCTCATTCAGAAAGAGAGTGGAGCTGTGATAGTGGGAAGGGAGTGAAAGAGGAAGAGAGTAGGGGTATAAAAACAGGAAAATGACACTTTTGGTGTCCAAGACATACAGCTACAAAGTTGTTGATCGATCTTTAGCTTAAGGTGGCAACAGAAACACTTATTAATAACTACTCTGTGGTCCCCTAGTCGTCTGTAATAGTATAGCAGGGAGTCCAGGAAAGATTTCTGAAATAAACGTGTATATATAGATTTTTGCTCATTAAAACCACACACATACCAAAATAAATCTTTTCTGTACTTAGTGTGTGTCTGATTACATTAATTCCTCAAGATGAAGGCTGACAATAGTTAAACAAGCCTGGCCCTGGACCTACACCTGGTCCGTAAGCACCTCAGCAGCAGTGTCAGTACTCTGGCAGAGTCACACTGTAAATCTGTTCCTTCACTCACACACACACACACACACACACACACATCACAAAAACCTGTAAGGCTTAATGACTTGAATGCGACTGAACTTGTACTTTTCATGCACAGTTTGAGTCACAATGGGAGGGGGTGCTTGAGTCACGTCTGCTCATCACAAGGAGTCCAGTACTCAAAAATGGTTGAGAGACACTCAACTACTTGATGCTTGAAAGTGGTGTTTATTATGTCTAAAACTAGTTTAGAAGCCCAAAAGCAGAACACCACTCCGGTCCAGATCAGACAGGCCGTTCCTCCCAGTCACCCTCCTCCAGGTTTCTCTGTCATCCCCTAGCAGATCCAAGGAGTCCCCAGGCAGCTCGACAGCCGGATACTCAAAGTGCTGTTCGATGCGTAGGCAGAGACCACAATCAGAGGCTTTTTGTCTATGACCCTTTTGTTCTCTGGGGGGAGCTCCAACACAACGGCGCTCAGCTGGGGGCTCTTAACTATTTCCATACGTGCCTGGTGCCTCTTAACCCTGGAAGGACTACAGCCTGTCCAGAATTTTGGTTCAATAAGATGATAGTGTGAAAGGTGGAGTGGTTGGGCTCACTAACTTCAGCTTCTTCCCCACCAGGGAGGTGACAATGCACATTCCCAAGAGCCAGTTTTCACAGCCAGGAGTCACCATGCTGAGGCCCAACCTTCACCTGCCACCCAACTGGCAAAGCTCCAGACCACCCAAACAGCTATCATGCAAACACGATGTACGTGTGTTGGTACATGCAATAACCAGCAAGTTCAAACCTGATTTAAGAATAAGTGGAATTCAAGATAATGTTTCTTAACCAGATCCTGGCTCTCATTTATTTTTATTTGGAGCTAGCTCAAATTTAGACCCGGTTCTCAATACCGAACATTCAAAATAGGGCGAGGCAAGTAGAGAGATCAGCAATAGGAGGAAGAGACCAAAGAGCTGGATTTAAATGAAAGATATGGTGAAAAATCAGGAGATGGCGAATCAGTGTCAGATAACTGGCTATATTGTTGCCAAAACTATGATTTTCAGATGACAAATCACTTAAAAAAAATCACTTCCTTGTGGAAAAGAAAGATCAGGGTCTGGTGGCAGGACGAGAGGAAGGAGGTGGGAGGGGAGGAGTGGGGAGGGCTAACCTCAGTTTCACAAAGTGGAGAGTGATGGATGTCCAGACAGTGGAGACACAGGCCTGCTGGGGTTAACACAGTTAGTCAACCTGCTGTACGTTTACAGTCACACTGACAAACTGAGAACAGGCCTGGGTCAATTATTTATAATCTACTGTGTTCACTGTGATCGTCCTAGACTGCAGTCACAATCTTGGACAAATACATTAGGGGTGCCTGAGTAATTTAAAATGTATGAGGTAGCACAGCCAACATTTCCCAAGAGGCTTTAGGATGTCTTCCACCATATAAGCATTAAAACTTTGTATCAGCAGTTCAGACTGTCGGGATGTTAAACTATATTGTAAAATGGTGAAATGCGCCTTCGTTTTGCATCTAAGAAGTAACTAAAAGACAAATACGCAGCCCAACCTTATTTTCTGACTGTAAACCAGTTAAAGCTGTTATTTAGAAAAGGCTTGAGATGTTTTTTTAATCTTAATGTTTAAATGATTGCACTTTTATAAAACACTTCCTCTGAGTACATTGCATCTAGCACCACTTAACAGCTCTGAAACTCACTGGTCACTTTATGGGCTCTTTAATCATGATAAATGCCTAAAAGCTGTAATTCAAACACTACTTTGGCTGCACTGTTATTATGGCTGTCTGCGTTGTTATACATTTCACCTGCAGGCGAGCAGGGTAAAATATTTTTAAATGAATTTTATTGATCACTGAGGGGAAATTGCAGTAGCCAAAAATAGGTGTAGGGCAAAGAGTAAAGGGTAATAACTGTGTGATGGCTCAGTCTGCCAAAGGCAAAGTCTAACAAGGTAAAGAAAGTGTTAACTGTAGTAACTCAGGTTAAACTGTTTATTACAGTACAGCCAGGAATCCATCGTTAGCGCTCTTTCGTTAGGGCTTTCTCGCAGAGAGTCAGATGAGAAGATTGATAGCACTCTCATGTCTCAAGTTTAGCTTAGCATGAAAACTGGAAACGAGGGGAAAACAGCTCGCCTAAAAAATCAAAAATCAGCCTACCAGCACCAGCACATAACACCCACATAAAACCAAAAATTTGTCATTTTTAATCTTTGGGTTTTGTTTGGATTAAATAAACGAGGTATAACGTGTTAATCTGTGATCTTTAGAGGTGCTGGTAGGCGGTTTTTGTCACCTTTGGATAGAGCAAGGCTAGCTAGTTTCCAGTCTTTATGCAAAGCTAAGCTAACAGCCTAATTGCTGTAGCTTCATATTTACTGTACAGACAATTATCCCTTTAATGTTGTTGTACAGATGGATCAAGTTGTTAAAATATGACTTGTGTTTCTTAATTAATTTTTGAGCATATATGTAAGTCTTTCTGTACCTGACTGCAAGGACAACAATTAACCCTGAGATACATGATGACACACTTCTCTGACTTTAGCAGTGTCACAAAGAAATAACAGAAAAAACAGTCCAGTGGCAGAGCCCAGCTGAATAACTCTGATGTAATGCAGTGAAAGATGCACTCACAGCTGGATGGTCCCTGCCCAGAGTCTTCTCCCTGATGGCCAGGGCATCATTCAGCAGGTTAGCTGCCTCCTTATATTTGTTCTGATCCCTGACAGAGAGAAGCAAACAGAGTCAGACAGAAACGCACAGACACAGATGGACAGAATAACAGACAAGCACACGAAGAAAAGAAAAACTGTGCTAACAATTTCCACTAACAGCCACATTATTTTCAGGTGACACGGTCCACATAGCTTTGCAGCAGTTCCCACAGTCAATGCAACAAGCAAGTCCACCCAGTCTCTCATTCATTCAGGGTAACCAAACCAAAAACCTGCACTGGCTATTCAATGGATAAGATTTGTGGAAGTAAAAAACATCCAGAGCAACCCCTGTAAAATACTTGTCCAGCTTTTTTATTTCGTTCTTTTGTTCTTTTCTTCTTGGGCTGGGAAATTAACGCTTCCCCAGTTCTATCACTGTACTGTAAATCTTTGGTTATGTCTGCTATGTTTGCTATGTTCCACTTCTGACGTAGAAAGGCATCCAACTATCATTTGGAGGTCCTACAGAGGCCCCTGTTGGGGGTTGTTACCAAAAGTTTTCAAGGAACATGCCACAGCGTTGTGAGGGTGACAAAAAGACAACACGCCATAACCATGGTCACACCTTTCTCTCTTATATTAAAAAACAAAAAGCCAGGTTTTTTTAGGGTCTGAAGGTGCGACAAGGTTAAAAACATTCCTTTCATTGATAACTACCAAACACTGATACTAGCAAACACTGTCCCAGGCAGTGTTCACTAAGAAGCTTCCCTTCTGAAATCCTGGGACGGCTTGTAAAATAGTCCTTAATGATTTACAAGCTAGTAAAGACCTTACTTCATAATAAAAATCTATTAAATATGCCTTAATTCTGAAAAATACATCAGCTCTGGCTCATTTTTCATGGTGGATCTTTTCCAAACAGATTTACATTAGATCTCCTTAAAAATAGTTTTGGCAAACAGAACCCCATTTAATAAACCCATTTTTGATAGTTTTGATGTAATTACACTATTATACTCTTACACAACTGAAAGAGGAAGGTGAACACTCTTGGTCAAAACAGTCCGCCCTAATATGAATTCTCTTATATATTACTGTCAACAGTAATATTAGTCCTTTTGTAATTTTGCAGGTTAACTTCCTCCTGGATCGCTGGACAGCCAGGACCCTATTACTTTGGGTACCGCTACTACTGATAAAAGATTTGATAGACCAACCTGTAAACAAGGGCTAGGATATTGAGCATGGTGGCCACATCTGGGTGGTCGTGTCCAGAGGTCTTCTCCAAGTCTTCCAGGGCCTGTTTGCAGAGGGGCACAGCCACCTCGTATCTGCCCTGAGAGGCGTACTGGATCACCAGGTTGTGGAGGGTCCTCAGACGGGCCGGGATCTCATAGCCTCCCTGCTGGGCTGCCGCTGCCGCAGCACTACCATGAGTCGGCTGGACTGCAGACACACAGAGGTAAAAGATTAGATATCAGGTCATTTTCAGTTTAATTGCTCTTGTATAGTTTCAGTTTTTATTCTATATACTTCTAAATATTGATTTATTTTTACTCTCCTCTATTTCTCTGTACTTATTTCTGCCCTTGTGCTGCTGCAACATCTAAATTTCCCCTCTGGGGATCAATAAAGGCTCATCTTATCTTATCTTACACACCTCTGTGCTTTTGACCATTTCATTAGAATTGCATTTGGAAAATAATCCGGAAAGGAACTCCTGAAATATATATTTGACCCATTTAGACTTATTTGTCTTAAGAAATATTATCTGAAACTGTGAAATGTTCCATGAAAAGGACAAGAAATCACAGATCGAGTCAGTATAATGTTCCCACTGATTTTAAAAATATTAATAGTTTTGGTTTTGGTCACAGATATGTACAATGGTCGACAGCACTGCACTATATATAAGGCCTACAACTAACAATCATTTTCAATATTGGTTAATCTGCTGATTATTTTCTCGAATTATAAATGAATCATTTGTTCCATAAAATGTCAGAAAATTGTGAAAAAAGACCAAGATGACGACTTTAATACTATTATTTTGTCTGAACGACGGCCCAGAACCCAAATATTTTCAATTTACTATCATATAAAACAAAGAAAAGTATAAGATTCTCATGACTGAGAGGTTGGAAATGGTTGTTGTTTAAGCTCTACTATAAATAGCTTTTTTATATTAGGTTTTTACTTTCTGTTGTATTGTGTTTTTAGATATGAGTCAACTCAAACTTTGTTTCATATCCTGCTTCATTTTAAGGGTGCTCTGAAGTCATTAGTTATTTGAGTTCCTACAAATGGGTCAAAGCTGAAACCACAACAAACACACACTGGCTGGCGGTTAACATATGCCCTACAAACAAGATTATTCACACATAAACGATGCCCTCATTCGTCTACGGTGCACTGCAAACGTGCCGGCTTCTGTGCGTTACGTTTAACGGGGTCAGAAGGACATGACTGGAACGTCTCTCATGACATGCTGACTGTCTGTCTGTCTCTGTGTTAGTGTGTAAGAACGTATGAATGTGCGTGTGAGCGTGAGGTCAGGAAACCACCTGATTGGGTTTCTTATTAAAAGGCAGGCAGCTCTATATTTACTCTGAAGGAGAGCCAGCAGGGTTTGGAGTGGGAACCGCCCACTGCAGTAATAACACCGACCACAGTGAAGCGTCCGGACACCAAGTGATACCAGGTGTTCAGAACCACCCGCACCACAGCAGCCTCTCTACGCTAGCTCATGGCAGAGTAAGATGTTGACAGCACAACAATAAAGGACAAAAACAGCAGAAATGTGTCCAACAGCATCTCGACAACAATACAACGCACTAATACTCAGTATTTCCATCCATCACCAGCTGATAAAACACAAATCAATTTGTTTTTATCCACACATACAAAGGATGTAGTTAGCACTGCAGCTAACAATTAGTTTAGTTTAGTTATCGATTAATCCGCCTATTATTTTCTTAATTGAGTAATCATTTGATTATCAAATGTTAGGAAATGGTGAAAAATGATTCTAAAGCCCAATGTGACGTCTTCACGTTGCTTGTTTTGTCCGACCAACGGTCCAAAGCAAAAGATATTCAGTTTACTGTCACAGAAAATAAATTGTCAAGGCATTTTATTGATGCTTCTTTGCCTCATATTGTTCAATTGACAGAAGGCAGGTGTTCTTCATGTAGTATGTGTTGTGTTTTTTTATTTATTTTATTATTTTTGGGGGGTATTTTCATGTCTTTATTAGTTACCGAAAGTGGAGAGACGACAAGAAAAAAGGGAGAGATGCAACAAAGGTCCCCAGCTGGACTCGAACCTGGGACGTTGTGGTTCACGATCAGCAACTCGATCACTTTAACCCATCAAGGTCAGTTTACCAGTCTTGGAGAATATATTGTTAGGCCAAAAAACCCTCAAGTTGCATTATGGGAAGTGTAGGATGCACCATTTTTGGAGCTTGAACTGTACTAGGGAATAAAAGTTAAGATATCTCAGTCTCTGTTTTTCACCATACTTTTAAAAATAACACTAAACACTAAAAAAACCCTTTAATATAATAAATACGGCACGTTCAATGGAAACAGCAGCCAATTTGTCCAGTTCATGAACAAGAACAGGACACTAAATCTTTACAAGCCCATTCAGTAACTCCCTGTGGATGACAGAGTTAGCTACACAACAAAAATTTAAATATTTGTACAGAAAAATCAGCGTATGTAAGTCTGAGGCCAATTTAAATAAAGGCAGGGCTGTCATCACCGTTTTTGTCCTCCTTCCACCATCATCTTCTTCCTGCTGACAGCGATTTACCAAAACCCCAAAAGCTTTTCAGGCAGTGTGAATAAGCTTGAGGAGGAAAGACATCTAATCTACTCCAGCGTTACACACACACACACACACACCCACGCAAAGAGTCTTAGGCAGCTCTGTTTCACACTGAGAGAGGATTAATGTGGAACTGGCGGACCCTAAACGCATCCCATCTCTCTCTCGGCATACAGTTATTTGTCCTACTCTGCCTTACCTCCTCTCTCATCCATCCAATCTCTGCATTCATTCAAAAACATACAGTGCTTTAAGCACTGCCATCATTTTGATTTAATCATTCCTTTTCCACAGCAGTTTGGAAACATGAAACCAATAAACTACTGATCCTCTGTTTCTGTTACCAACCATCTGTTTCTTATTTTTAGTGCTTTAAGTTTTGTCCTCAGATGTCGCTACCTGATTGTATTTACTGTAAGCACTGATGAAGGTTGTGAGTAAGAATGTGCGGGTGTGTGCAGGAGTCTGGGAGTGTAACAATGAGCGTCTGAGACATGTTTATGTGTAAATGGGTGCAGGTGCATAATTATCGGATTACAATATGATTTGTTATTGTATTTATCTCAAACTGCACTTACAATCAGCAACAGTTCATTTTCAAAGTGCTGTAAATCATTCCCAGTTTCAAATTCATCTTTCTATCTTGGAAATACTGGTATTCAGGCAACCAAAGACTAATGATTACTACTATTATTTTTAATATCTATATCTACTTGTTCAAATGGATATTAAGAATTGTGTTTATTAGTGCCAGATGATGTGTTATTTATCCTTTGGTATAAAACCTCAACAAAATAAATACAATAAAGATAAAAATCTTCCTAAATCAAGTCTCTGCTCGTCCATCTTTTCTTTCTCTTTGCAGCTCCAGAACCTCTTCATATAAACCCTTAACACTGACGTTACTATCTTAATAAGTGGAGAAATGTCACTTACTTTCATTTTTTTTTTATTATTATGCAGTATTGACCGCTAAAGTGACACCTTTTATTGATATTTATGCTGCAGAAAGCCAAAACCAATTCCTCTCTCCCAGCTATATTCTATTAAAGTCTGTCTTTCCTGTCTAGTCATGATTTACTCGGCCGTGGTGTTCAACACAGCAAAGGCTTTACGAACACTTCCAGGGAAAAATGCTGAAAAATCAGTGTAATGAAGGCAGTTTTCCATCTAAAACATGAAAAAAATGTAGTCCTTAAAATTTGACACAGTATCCCAAAAACAACCTGCTCTGCTTCCTCTGCTTCCTCTGTTCTACAACCTGCACTGCAGTCAAAACACAGAGAAGTCTGGATCAAAACCCATTTCACACCCACGAAACAGAAAGAGTGGGGAATTTCCACTGGCTGCATGCAGGTCCACACAAAAAACTGTGGAAAAGCTGGTTTCTGAGAGCAGAAATGTTCGAATCTATTCAGTAAGTGCACACCAGGATGCTGCCGGAGTAGCATCAGTCTTAAAATGTGCTGCAAATATGTAGCTTACATTGTTGTTTCTTGATATTTCTGCCTCTTAAAGGATACAGCTGGCGATATTCTATATTTTTGTTATTGTCAAACCCAAAAAATATGAAATAGTGAGTCCCTCGGTACTTTCCAACTTCCCCTGCCTGTTGGAGGACCCCTGCCCTTTTTATTGTGTTCGCGCTGCAAGAACTGGGAACGATCATGGCTCTAAAGACACCTTCAGACCATTTTTTAGCTCCTACTAAAAGGTACTCTGCCAGCACAAGAGGAACCCTGAGTGACGCAAGTGTACGGTGATTGGTTGAACAAAGCTTGTAACGGTAGCCTTAAAAAAAAGGAACAAAACACGGTCAAATGGACCGACGGTGAAGTCCAGGATCTATTGATCGTATGTGTGCCGGGGGGAATACAAACACCATTTTGACTCGTCAAAGCAAAATATAAAAATCTTGTGTGTGACGTTGTGAATGACTGAACTAAATATTAAGTTTAAACATTTATTACTTTCTTTAAATGTGTTCTGAACCTCCGGCTGGTAGGTTAAATTAAACAGTTTAACAAAGAGGAAACAAAGAGGACTGCAGTGCACAGTCCTGCAGAGTCTGGCTCAGACTGTGACCTGCAGAGTGTGAACCAGTCTGCTGTCCATTTTGTCAGCAATTTAAACTGGCTGACAAACTGGTGCCAGGAGCCAAATGGGAATCACCTTGGTGCAAAAAGGGTTTAAAAAAACTCAATGCCAAGTTTGGGAACAAAGTGTTAGCTGTTTTTTTGCTGGAGGCCAGACGCTTGAAGGTCGGTCTGTCAGTTTCCCCAAAGAAACTGAAGAATTTTTCTTTAAATTCTGATTTTTCAACCAGCCAGATTAGTGCTGAAGCTTTTCCGGTGGGGCGTTGGACTTAACTGTAGTTATAATCCCTGTCAAATGAGGCGTTTGTAATTGGTTTCACAAAGACAAACAGGTTGAAGATAATCAGAATTATGTGCTTTTACTTTTTTTGCTGTTGTTTAAATTTTAAGCATTTCATTCATATTCAAAGCCAAAAACAAAACAAAAAAACAGTTCATAAAAGCTACTACTATGGTCTTTTGACAAACATTATTTCACCTGTCTACTGCCACACAAAAAGAAAACACACTGTAGAAATCCTGGAACTATATAACGCCAGTCTGGTTGGGAGGGTTTCTCCCCATTTGGCCTCCCTCCAGGCTAAACTAGGTCCTGACTAATGGGGCCTTTACAGCCAACACAGCTTTATTGTCTGGGCTACTGAGCTATTGAAAGACAACCCAATCAAACACTGAGGAAATGGGTGGGAGCAAAGAAAAATTGGGGTGTCCATGTGTGAGAGAGTGGTAGAACGAGGCAGGGAAAGCCTACGTAGAGAGAGATGAAGAAACAAAGATTTATGAAGCCTATGAAAAGTGCAGGAGAAACTCTACCACCATATATTATGTGATATATTCTGACTCTGGGGACATCCACTGACTAGACTTTGGTATAATACGTGTGTGTGTCGTTGGTGCAAAGATTGAAGTTTTGTTCCCAGAGGAATGAATTAATTTTACAGCAGTGACATTTTCAAAAATTACAGCTACCATCAGAAAAAAACAATCTAATTTCGAACACAAACCTGCACATCATTAGTCACAGGCTTCAACTGCCGAGTATTAATGTTGTGGAAGCTGAAGTTAACTATGTTTTTCAACTAGAGCACTTTTCATGTAACTATACTGCTATTGCTTTAATCTTACTCCTATCTTTGCTTCTGGAGGCGCAGAAACATTTAGGACTTAATCTGGGTCAAAGACCGGCTTCACGTCTGCGGCCACATGACAAGAGCACCCCTACAATTACATCTACGTACGTCCCCA
Source organism: Maccullochella peelii (assembly GCA_002120245.1). Classification (NCBI taxonomy): domain Eukaryota; kingdom Metazoa; phylum Chordata; class Actinopteri; order Centrarchiformes; family Percichthyidae; genus Maccullochella; species Maccullochella peelii. The sequence continues at coordinate 58,732 of LKNJ01001494.1, forward strand.
GGCCAGGAACTACATTTCATATTTGGGTCCAGGACTGGAAATGCTTGACGATCCCCCAGAGTAGAGGGAAGAAGAGGAATGTGGGACACTTACTGCCTGGGGCTTGGTCGTCCTGGTCATCTGGGAAGAGATCGTCCAGGTTCTCTTTACTGGAGTCAGAGTCCTTTTCCTCCTGAGAAGGGAGTGAGAAAGAGGAACAGACAAGGGAGAAGGAGGACAGAGATAGAGGACGGTGAATGAACTGACTCAATGTTTTCTAAATTCATAGAAGAGCATTACCGACTACTTATTTATCTGCTGATGCAGTCCTTCTGTAGCCTGGGTCCCGTCAAGCACATTTCAAAGTGTTAAAATAATTGAGATTGTTAATATTGATAAGTTTTAATCGACGCGTGCTGATAAGGAGTTCAGGGGAGTGATTTAAAAGCCCAAAATAGAAGGAATCAGTAGGAGAGAAGGTACAGCAATAAAAAAAGAAATAAAGGAATGGAAACTACATAATGAAACAAACTTAACTCGGACATCTAGTGGTTAGCGTGGAGACCTGAGAGCTTATTCATATAATTGACACAAATAATCAAACTGAAAAATAGATGCTCACTAATGCCAGATGAAGCCAAGTTGAACTCAGAACAAATGAACCACTAAAGACAGCTTCAGACATTTTTTCCTTTTTGTTTGACTTATTGAAAGTCCAGGAAGTTTTAATTTTTGCCATTTTCTCAAGAACTGCTGCACTTTCTTCAACGACACAAAATCTGGAACATGGATCCCATAATTGTCCAGCATTATGTGCATTTATAATGCTTTGTAGAGTGCTGTAGATGTGCTCTCTGAGTACCTTCTGGTTTGCAAATGTGACCCAAGAGTGAGCAGATTACTGCTCAAAACAAAAATGACACCTGCTGATTTTACCAATTCCTTCCGTCTTGTTTTAAACATCCTCATCAGTAGTGTCAGCTAATAGAGAGAGCGCAATTAAGTCCCGTCCACACCGGAGGGGAAAACAATTCATCGCTCTCCACTGACTTTGTATTTCCTGAAGGTGCCTCCTTGTCACTTCAGTCTGCTAGCAAAGAACAGAAACATGCCTAAAAGCTGCTGTGAGTTGGGATGCACTACCAGCAGGGTAAAGAACCCAGAACTAAGTTTTTATAAGCTGCCAAACCGAAAAACTGAACCTTTAAGAAGACAAAAGTGGATCCAGACGTGAGGCATCAGCAGGAAGAATGGGAAAACTGTGGGATCCCGACACTCAGTGTGCCTCTGCATTTTGTCACTGCTCAGTCAAATATCCAAATGTCAGTTTTAGGCTATACACTATATTGCTTTAAGTTAAGCTAAAGCATTTTGACAGTAAGCAACTTGGGTAGTGGAATGTGGCTAAATCAGAAAGCTATGCAGTATTATGTTGCCTTAGCTAACTACAGTAACTTAGCTTGAGAAGGGACACTGAGACAGACCGACAATATTGAGAGGACTACTACAGTACTAAAACTGGAGCCAGAGGCCCACTGTGACTAAATGAATTTAACGGATAGTGAAAACACTTCATAAGGTCAGTTTCCACGCCGATACAGATTCATTCTATCAGATCGGTGTATCCCTACTCTGGAATCCTATTTCAGTCATAAGTATTAAACATGAGGGCATGATAACACACTCTGAAGAAGACCTGGGGACTCACAGATGGGGACAAGTCCTCGTCGTACTTCTTCAGCTGGTTCATGAACTCCAGGTGCTTCTTCTCCTCCTCCAGCTGGGCCACACTCTGCTCGCTCTTCTGCAGTTTCTGCTGCGTCCCGGCCAGCTCGTCCCTCAGCCACTGGTTCTCCTGGCAGAGCCGGCGCACCTGAGCCCGTAGCTTCTGCTTCTCCGACTCCACCGAGCTCAGGTGGCTCGACAGCGCCATCATCACCTGGACAAAGAGGGTTCGTACAGCTTTTTAAGAGTAAAAGCCCCTCGAAGCCTTTATCATCACATTTAAATTGTTACTATAAATACTAGGAGACAACAAACAAATATGACGACGGGATCGTTTCATTTGAAATATTAGAAGATTTTTGGTTTTCATGAGTGATTGTGTAGAACAAGGAACAAATTACTCCAACATCTTAATACAAAGAGATAAAGTGACAGATTCAGTGGCAGCATCATGATGTAGAGCAGGGTACTAAAACTGCCCGGGGCACGAGTACACTCCCCACCAGAACTAAAAATGTGTACGCTGATGTTACTGTGAGACACTTTGGGTAAAAGCATCCACCTAATAGCATATGCCCTAAGGTGAGAGGCTGCTAGGGGTGTAATTAGACAAAGAGTTTGAAGCACTGAGACATTAGGGGTGTTAGAGCAGGACAATTATGCAGAAAAATATGAATCACACTGTACTTTAACACGACTGCAAGCTACCCAAAAAGCTGAAGGTGGATATTAAAGTCTGCATGGTGCAGTGTGTTGTATATTTAATAGATAAAGCCTGCTGGGAGATGGAGATGAGAGGCTTAATCATCGACAGTGACTCATCAGTGACTCATAGGCCAGTGTTTGCAAACTGAGCAATGACGCAATGAATCGGTAGTTTTCAAACTTTCTCTGAAAAATCTGCATTTTTAAAATGTTTTATTTCTGAGCTGTAAAAGCTCCTGTTCTCTTACTTCAGGAGGATTTGGGAAATCTTCCACGACTAAGAGACTTAGTCTCCGGAAAACACTGATTTTAGAACACTGTATGCTTTAAAAAAAAAAAAAAGATATTAAAAGAGACAGAAAAAGGTAACATGGTGTTTGAACTTATAAGATGAATTTAAAAACTCTGCATTGGAATTTGTGTGTACGCTTTGTTTCTTGGTCTGTTATTATGTGCATCACTACAGCAAGATGAATTGCTGTCAACTAAAGGCCAGTCCACATCGGCAGCATTTTCTGAAGTGTTCCTGGAGCCTTTTTGAGGTCTTTCACTCTCTCATGAAACAGTACACTTATATTTTAACAAATGTATGAATCCACACATGTAACCCCTCCCATGGAGCCTACCTGAAAACAATTTTTCTACATCGAACGTCTGATATTAGTCAGACTGCTGAGTTCCTCTGGAGTTGTGCCGCCGTCAGGACAGCTGGTTCTGAGGATAGTGACGCCATAACAAGGTCGAAGACGGTGTGGACTGAACTTATTAACGTGTCTGGTGTGATTTGGGCTAAACGTGGGTGATAAATCCGTGTGCTATACCAGAGTGTAAACTCCAATGATTGACAGACTCTATAGACGCGTACCTGTGCTTCGCTCAGCCCGAGCTCCAGCATCTCCAGGGACTTGCGGATCATGTGGGACTTCTCCTCCACCAGGACCCCTTCCTCGTCCTGCTTCAGGCAGCGCAGCGTGCCCAGCAGGCCCTCCAGGATGGAGTGGTGCTCCTGCTTCAGGGCATCCAGCCCCTGGATCACCTGCTTGGTCCGGGAGATGATCTCATCCTGGGACAGCTTCTCCCCAGGGTCCTCCTCCTCCTTCACGCACACCATGGTGGACATGTCCTCACGCATCCTGCAGATTTAACAACAGAGAATGCAAAGTTAATGTCTAAATGATGTATGAATCCATTTTCCAGTGGCTGAAGTTGTTTTAACAAATGCTGTTTTATACAGTATGCCCCCAGAGATCAGACAAATCACTGCATAAATTTACATAACACAGAAAACAGTAAAAAGGCTGTAAAAATGAATCTGATACAGACTACAAACATCAACAACATAACTTCCTAGATCCTGACAAAAACAAGTAAACTAAAAGCTTGTTGTCATCTTAAAAACTCTCCACATGTTGACATGTGTTAGCATCCACTCGTCTTGTGACTTCTACGCTTGTTAAGTTCTGACAGAAAAACTAATGAGATTTAACGCAACAAAGGTTTAATCTGGGTTAACGTTTGCTGCTGTAAAAACTATGGAAAGGTCGGAGAAAAGGGAAAGTCTCTACACAGAGCAACAGATTGGGCTTCACCAGAAACGTGTGACATATTGATTCATGTAGAGAAATCATTAACCTGCAGACGTTCCATTCAAAGCTGCACCTCGTGACCTTTTCAGGTCTCATGGCCGGCCTTTTAAAGCCCTGCCAGCTATTCATCTACCCTTTATGATCAATGCTCAAACAAAAAGGTTAGACCACGTGTTTGTGACTGGACAGTTCTTGGTTCAGGACTCTCCAGCAACAGTCAAGGTGCCTTTGAGCGAGGAGCTGACTGAACCACCTGCTCTGCTTGAAAGGCTCAGTACAGTGTGTGTGAGCAGCAGCAGAAAAAGCTGGACAAACACAGGTTAAATGTAAGGTAGCTTTTGTAAAATGCTGTTTGAAGTGCTCTAAAAAAAAAACCCATCATCACTAAAGATGCTTTAGGTAGAAAAAAAACCAAAAAAAAACAAAGGCATCCAAACCACAGACATTAAACCTGCTGCCTGCTGACAGTTCAAATCCGGATGTGAGGCTTGTGGGCTGCGTGTGGTTTACAGATAACAACAGATGTGAGGTGAGGATTGTTAGAAAGGAAAACTCTGAAAGGTACAAGTAGAAAACTTAAAGCACATGTTTTGTTGTTTGGTAACCACAATATTATAGTGTTGCATCTTTAATATTAGCTTTATCTAGCCAGTTTTAATCAAGCCAAAAACCTACTAAAATATGACACAATCTTAGAAACTTCATGTAGAATATACAGTTTTAGTTTTAGGTATATTTTGGCATCATTAGAAGTTTGAATATGAATCCTCCACTGCAGTTAGAAGATGCGCAGTAAACTAAAAGCGACCCTAAACATTCATATTCATGATTACCAATGATTATCAGCTTCTTAGTGCTGCCATAATGCGGTCATAGCACACAATCAGATCCTGAATCAGCCTTGGAGATTAAGGAGGAAGACTATTATGTGTAGCAGGTAAAACAGATGTTATTATCATCATGCACATATTAGCTAAACACTGCAGGTTAATATCAGTTCCTCTGACATTGACTCTCAACACACTCCCCATGAGCTCCGTCTCACGCCACCCTGACTTTCTTTGCTTTGTATTCATTACACACACAAACGTAAGAGGATTATGACAGTTTGGCAGTTGGAGCGAGCTGCCTAATAAATCTCTGCAAAGCACGGCAAACTGAAACTGCAAACACTCTCTCAGCTGAATAATGACAGAAACACTGACAGGAGTTGTGTTTTACTGCATGGTTCTGTGAAAAATGGAGAAATGAAACAACTCTTGGGTGTGACTGTACTAACATTAGTCTTATCCTTAAGGTTGCAGTTGAACCAGCGCGCCCACCGCAGCGTAAAAGCTGCTATGGTACCTGGACAGGTGAAGGCAGCAGACTTGTCCAGTACTGCCTCAGATTTCACATTTCAATTCAAGTGAGGAAGAAAAAATAACAATAGCCGAAGACCGGCCCTGAGCAGACGAGGCAGACGGAGGAAGAGCTACAACCCTGATCGCTCCATGTGACTCAGCAACCAGCCTGCAGCCTATCAGCTGACAGCAGGGCAGGAAACTGACGCTGTGAGCAGGAGGAGGTGGAAAACAGCAGCTCCAGGTGAGCAGAGCTGTGCAGCACCAGGCAATTTTCAATCAAATCACTAGAAAAAAAATTAGATAATATGAACCTCAAACTCGAACTGGGCAGTGCAACTACATTTTCAGTAGGATTTCCTAATACTGTTGGCAAACTGCCAAAAGGCCAAGTGATCAGTATTCATCCTGTTGTTGGTGTTTCACTTCTTGTTTCCCAAATGACACTTAAACAATGCACTTATTTTCTTACAAACACCTACAAATAAAATAATTAGGGCTGCAACTAACAATTATTTTCATTGTAGATTAACCTGCTGATTGTTTTCTCGATTTACTGATTCATCGTTCGGTCTATAAAAAGCCTTCAGGTTGCTTGTTTAGTCTGACTAACAGTCAAAAACCCAAAATATTCTGTTTACTATCAAATAAGACAAAGAAAACCATGAAATCCTCACAGTTACGAAGCTGGAACAGGTTAACGTTTTGCATTTCAGCTTGAAAAAATGACTTAATTGATTAATTGTCTAATCATTTCACCTCAAAAAAGAATATTCTGGCAGACAATACTTGTTATAAAATAGCTAACAGAAACTCTACGTGAGGTATGAGTCATAGGTTTTAATTATGTTGCAGAGAACAGATGGGCTGCCTCCCTAGTGAAAATGGCTATTTATTTCTAATAATTTACTGCTGTGGCTGATAATCTATGAGATAATTAGGAAAATGCACATCGTGTCAGTTAACGCCAGAGTTTTCTTCACATCCATTCAGCTACAACCATCCCTTTGTTGCTATACATGAGCTGACAAACTGATAAGCACACCATATTTGCACAACACACATCCTTCAATATGTAAGCATCAAAATAAAAGTTGTTCTTACACTGCAAAACCTTTTGAACCGGATCCTTGAAAGGACCAAGCAGAGAGCCTGGGTATCAATCAAAAATCACTCCTTTACACCCCAACAACACAGAGCAAGGTCAACTTTTAACCACTGGAAAAATCCCAAACGGCAAAGAACAAGACAGACAACAACAACAACTAGCACTGCAGGCTATGCAATACAGAAGTGAAAGTGACAGCACAAGCCGTTCTTCCTGTTCTGATCCAACAGTGTTTTATTTCTGGCATCAGATTTGTCTCAGGGCACAAAGCACCACAGGGAAAGGCAGAGAAAACTATTTCTGATGTTAACTTTTGAAATGTAAATAGCTGGCTTGCGTTTGGGACCAGTGAAGAAGAGGAACAGTAAGTGCTTGCTCTGGGCTTCATGCATGAGGACGGAGCCTGCAGCAGGAAGAGCAGCACTGCGGAGAACAATCCCAGTCAGCGATGATGATGAGTGGGCTGACAGTCATGGTTCACATCCACATTTAAAGAGAGACACTGTGAGCCTCTACAAGTTCACTTTACAGGATAATTTTTAATCTAAAATCATCTCAGAAATGTGTGTTCGTTTGGCTGCTTTCTACCCACGATTCAAATGATGCAGCAGTTGTTTACCCGTCTCCTGTCAGAATCAGAATCAGGTTTATTGCCAAGTAGGTTTTCACATACAAGGAATTTGCCTTTGTACATTGGTGCATAACAATAAACATAGTAAGCAGAAAATATAAAGAAAGATAAAGCAAGTCAAGAACCATAAATATAAAACTGGCATTAAAATGTGAAAGAATATTATAAAAAATATGTACAATATGACTGTTGTAGCATTTGCAGAAAACAGAACAGCTATGAGCACAGCTGAAACAAGCTGTGAACACTGACATAAGTTGCTCATTTACACATCCAACAGGTATGGCGCAGCATCAGCATTAATTTCGAGTCGTGTCTCTGGCCACCTGACAAATTAAAAGTCCAGAATTCACGCTCCTTTTAGCTCAGTTTTGGCTTTTTCACTGCTAAATGTTCCACTTTCTTCACCAGCTAGTCTCTAACTAAGCAGGTAGTGTAAAGTGGGTTCATCAGAGCTTTTTTCGCTGAAAACGACCCTGCTGAGAGCGGTGAGAGTGAACAAAAGCAGTATCGTTACAGTCTGGAAAACAAAAACAACGAGCTTAAAGATACTTTAAAACTCTGTAGAGCTGGAGGGAACTGCAGAGTCAGCTGATAATTAGTCAAGTGATCCATTGTTAATAAAAAAATACTGATTATAGCTGCTTTAAGATGATCAAGGTTGTTTACGCATATCTTGTGCTGTTCCTTTTGCACTTTATGTGATGTTTCACATGCTTACTCAACTGTCAAACAGTTACTTCTGCATCATGTGACGACATTAGCCGTTAGCTTCAGAGACCACGAAAAGGGTTAACAAATCAGGCAGTCACAAGACATGACCCAACACAGGAAATGACAAGTAAGATCGGTATCAATAATGGACTGATTTGGTCTTCTGTGTCTGGTGGACATGAGGAGGACATGAGGAGGTCGAACACTAAAAAACTTCTCCAACACAGGAACATAGCTGCCTAATCCTGTGTGAATTAATTTGCTGCTGTTAAACTATGTGTCATCTCCTAAAATGAGTCGCAGGCTCACTTCTGGTAAAGGCCTCACATGACAAGAGCACCGAGGATTTTTTTTTTTTTTATTTCCACAAGCGAGCCTTGGGCGAGAGATTACATTTATCATTGGAATCAGTGAAGTAGTTTCTCTGATCTACAGAGACAGCGGTGGCACCACTCGCTCCTTGCTGCAGCACCCCGAAGGCTGAAAGCAACCGAGAGAATATGCCGGCTTTATTTCTTATACAGGCTCTGACTTTGATTTGTAACTTGCTTCAGACTCTCCGCAAATTACGTTTCAGGTTTTAGGAGTGTGTTACCAAAACTGGGTTGAAGGAGAACTTTAAGATAGTGTACTCCTCCTGATTTCCTCATTAGGCCATACAGTATTTCTGTGCCCCTCTGCAAGACATTTCTCATAGAATCATTTTACACTGTTCAGCTTACACCAGAGCCATTATGAAATAGCTGGTTGTCTGATTGGCACATGACAGTGCCATCTCACCACAACATAAACATAAAATCTGTTTAAAATGTGCCAATTTTCACAATCTGGAACAAGAATAGTAGCTGGCAGGCGATGCCACTCCAATGCAGAAACCCATGTGTACAAGTACATAACAGTAAAATAGAAATGTACTACAGTCACAGTGTTTTATGCTGGTTTTACATGCTTCTCAAGCTGATCTGCAGCGACAACACATAATTATGATTTCCCAAAGGCAGTAAGAACTCTACAAAAGGTCAACACACAAAACCTCTGGGATCTCTAGGCCAACAACAAGCTGTCTCTGGAGAGCAGAGAGGTGCTAGCCTGGAGGAGGAGCCCTGCAGGTTGTCATGAGTACTCCTCAGGATGGATGAAACACTGCAGGGCAGGGCAAACAAAACTGCATGACAGAAATCTCAGGAATACACATAAGTATTCCTGCAATTTCTGTCATGCAGTGTTGACTCAAGAGATTGTGTGTTTGTGCGTGTGTCCTAATTAAATCTCAAATATTCATAGACACCTCCTCTCAGTCTGTCTGGGTTTCAGATCCCAGCTGTGAGTCCCACACTGAGATCCACTGTCCCCCTCTGAAGCTGTCTCCTCAACACAGGCAGCTTTCACAGCCCTGCTCTGAATATCAATGAAAGGACATCCAACACAGCCAGCGATCACATGACAAATTCAACATCAAGACTTTAGGGTGCTGCAGTGGTCAACAAGTGCATCCTCCCTGCTTTTAGTCGTGCCCATGCCACTATGGTTCCTGCTGATTTGTCCTAGCTATCTCGCTCACAAATGGATTAACCTGAAAAACCAGTTAGCCGATGCGTTCCTGTCACACAAGAGTAACCACAGTTAGCGAACAACTCTGAGCTAGCACTCTCGGTGACAGTTAATGTGCTTATGGCGTCTAATTCCTGCAATTAACGTAAACACCGACCACACATTAAAAGGGGGTATTTATTCAAAACATGGGTGCCCAAAATTATATAACGTTAATAATTCAAATGCTTGCTGTTTGACAAAATGACACTGGAAAAAAACGCATGAAAATGTGTGAAAGTGGTTAATTAGCTAATGACACCATTCCAAGAAATACACGGAGCCATTCTTACCGTTCTCTGGGACATCCGTTGCCAATGTAGCTAGACTGTAACGCTCGTTTTCTTCGCCTCTTTGCCTTTTAAATCACGTCTTTTTTGAATGGGGGTGTTGTTCCTTTGACCGACAACGTTTGCCGTTAAATGTAAAAAAAAAAAAAAATGTTAATAAAACAGAATTTCCAAACTGTCTCCAGGCTGGGGTTTGTTTTGCCGACAGACGCTGGTCTTCACTGCATCAACCGTTAATGATGACCAGCAAGCTACATAGCTAGCCACCTAAGCTACCTGTCAAAACACTGACTTTAGTCTGAGCCATACAAGAAGAGCCTGTTCTCCTTTGGTTCCATGGCAGGAACAGGTCCGTAATACAAACTTCACATCGGCTTCATGGGGCTAAATAAAAAGTTGACTGATCGCCCACGAAGATGACAGCTCGCTGGTCCACTGGCTGACTGCGCGGTGAGTGAAAATGGCGTTACCCGGCGCCCCCACCGCTCTTCCTCGGTAATGATGTCACCCCTGCCCGGATTAAAGGGGAAGCTGTGGTGGAGGAAGTATTCAGATTTAGTTCAGTAAAAGTACTAATACCACACTGTAAAAATACTCTGTTACAAGTAAAAGTCCTGCATTGACAGTGTTACTTCAGTAAAAGTATATAAGTATAATCAGGAAAATGCACTCATGCATTATTGTAAAAGCAGGATTTTACTGTTGCAGTTGGTTGAGGTGAAGCTACTTTAAAACTATTTTGTATTGGACTGCAACTAATGATTATTTTCATTATGGATTAATCTGCTGATTAATCAATTTGATTGTTTGGTTTATAAAGATTCTGAAAAATGCCGTCACAATGACCCAGAGCCCAAAGTGACACCTTCACAAAGCTTTGCTTTGTCCAACCCTCAAAATTACTGCAAATAAATCCAAAATTATTAAAATAATTAAAAGGAAAAGCAGCAAATCATATCACATATGAGAAGCTGGAATCGTGAAAGTTTAGCATGAAAAATGACTAAATGATTATCAAAATAGTTATCACAAATCACAATTAGTTGATTTTCTGTCATATATATATATATATATATATATATCCCTCTAAATGTAGTGGAGTAGAAGTATAAACTGGCATGAAAAGAAAAAAAAAGAAAATACCAAAGTACAGGTATCTCAAAATTATAGTTAAATACAGCACTTGATTATTTCCCACTACTGTTATTATTATCCAACATTTCAGTTTTAATCTCTGTAGTTTTTCAAAACCTCGTATTCCTCTACAGTAACATCTAGCTATCGTATGTCAATGACCCCAAATCGTTCCTTTTTTGTCTGGAAAAGTACCAAAAGAAGTAACAAAGTTTTAAATTAACTGACCCTTTACTTATCAATAGTTAAAGTTTCAGACGGTGAAGGAAAGATTTTGGTGTCTTTTCTCTGGTGCATTGCGTCAATGACTGAGCAACATGCACATTGGCAGAAATCTGACACAAAAAGAGACAGAAATGTCATTTGTTTCCTCTATTAGCTGCCACGACAGACAGGAACTCACTGCAGCCACAAGACGCGTCTTGTGCAAAGTTCATAACACACCTCTGCAAAGTTTTTGGGGTTGTGATACCTGTCATGTACCTCAGAATATTGCAATGCTCAACTGCACTGCCTTTCTGAAGAATCACCACTAACTTTGAACCAAAATTTCAAATTAGTCAGTGATCCTGTGCATCAAGTAACAAGATGTCCAGTAACAAATAGGAAATCTCTGTGGGTTTTACAGTAAAGTGCAGGCAGGTGTGAAGAGCCATAATAGAGTAAATTTATTTAACTGATGTTTCTAGTGAACGCTCTGCTGAAGGGAAGCTTTCCCGACAGTTTTTCAATGTAATTATAAGAAAGATGCAGATGACTGAGTAAATCAAATCAACACCTCATCTTTTTTGTCTCCAAGTGAGCAGTGAAAATATATTTCAGCACCCAACGGGGGATCTGATCGAATCAACTACGCATCAGAAATAGAAGAAATAAATGAGACAGACAGATACGAGTGGTAGAAGACATTTGAGGAACACAAGAACACAAGAATGCAGTAAAAACAAATCCAAACGCTTGATGGGAGGGTGGGTGAATATTTTATTTTGCATCGGGTGTTCGAGCGCTGTTTTTCCTGCTGCTGTGTCGATCAGTAACCGTCTTCCACATGTTCTTCAAGGCGACTTGGGCCATGAGCAAGGTGATGGTGAAGTTACGTCGGTACCAGTCGCTGGACATGAGAGAATTAGAGGAAGTGTGTTCAAGTTAAATCCAGTGACTTAACAACTTCAACAGATTATACTGCAGCAACATATGAAGTGTGTCATTTAATTTAGGGAAAAAAACACAACTTTACAAAAGAGGTTAAGCTCATAATGCCCAGTTTCTCTGGCTAAGTCCGTCAGCTCAACGCCTAAAATATACACAGAAAGAAATGGACTGAAAAGAGAATAGTAACACGTTTTTAATCAAGGGCAGGTACATAACTAATGTCACTAATTATATAAAAGATCATTTAGGAAACTGGATAACATTCAATGGAATAGTCCAACATTTTGGGAAATATGCTTACTCGCTTTTTTGCTGAGAGGTAAATGAGAAGATTGATACCACTTTCATGTCTGTAGGCTAAATATGAAGCTACTGCCAGCAGCCGGTTAGCTTAGCTTAGCACAAAGACTGAAAACAGGGGGAAACAGCTAGCCTAGCTCTGTCCAAAGGTGACAAAATCCACCTTCAAGCCCCTGTAAAGCTCCCTGGTTAACACGTTTTATCTCATTTGTTTAATCATCACTGAAGCGTAGAAACAACAATTTGTAGTTTTATGGGGTGGTCTCAAATTCTTAGCCCTACATCGCCAGTAGGTTTCTGAGGTCCTCTGATCAGGGTCAGTTTGCTAGTTGTTCCTCGATCCAGACTCAAAACTAAAGGAGACTGGTGCCTTTGAAGAACTCTCTTCTTTGGGACACTTGGACTGACCTGTTTAAACTTGCCTTTGCTTAGTTTTACATCTATTTAATCTCCATTTCATGTCTTACTTTTACATTGTGTCTCTATTTTATGTCTCACTTCTTATCTTTTATTGTGAAGCACTTCTAGAAAGGTGCTTTAAATAAACTTTTCTTATGACGTCGGCCACTTTCAGATAGATATCACACAACATTGCACTTTTACTGTACATGGCGTTTTGTACATATTACATCAACACATATGATTCTTACAGATCTTTTGTTCATGTTGGGTGATGATTTTCTTCTCCAGATACATTTTATAGATAGTATTTTATAGGATTTAATCTAATGCTCACATAATTTATGATTCTACAGTAGCTGCTAACCTTAAACATGAACAATACTGCAAAGAGTGGGAATAAATGTAGATACACAGTGATATTTCACTGCACAGCAAAACTCAATAAAGGTTTGTTGTGCTGGAAGCTCAAAGATTTTAAATAGACTGAGCCAAGAAAGCAATAATACCTGGGGGGGGAGAAATGATTTGCTGTTAATGCTGTTATTTCTTTGATTTACTGAGACAACAACAGGAATAACACGGACACAGTTTAAATCCCACACACAGAAACTGAAAGCAGTTGCAGAGGTGATGTGTGTGGGCAGAAAAGTTCTCTTTCTTTATGGAGGACTCACTAACCTAAAAACACGTTGCAATGCTAATTCACAGAAAGCTCTTCAAAGCCCGCGTAGACAAGGTGTCGCTTAAAGCCCACAGCTCCCACAGCGGAGGGAGATGTACCCACCCGCCCCGGCGGCACCGTGGGAGATACCCAGCTGCAAAACAACTCACTTGTTATAATTTGCATGTCGTATTCTGTTTCTGTCCAGGAAGCTTTTGTAAAACACGGCCATTTCTTCGCTGTTCAGGGACCGCCGTCGTCCTGAGGGGAGAGAGAAGATGCAGCGGACGACATGATATTCTCATTAAGATACATTTTCTTTTTAAACCGCCAGCTGTTATATAAAATCACTGTCAGTTTTAAGTCGGTTAATTTGTAACCTGTTGCAACAGACAAAACTGGCTCATAGATTGTGAATACACTTACAATATATGCAAAAGCACAGCATGCAGGAGTTTTTTATTCTACTCAAGCATTTAATCGTCTTTTCTTAATAAAGCCAGGAGGGGGTTTCTTCTTGAAGACTTTCAAGAGTCTTAACCTGTGAATAAGACACCAGCACTTCTTGACTCTGTGAAGAAGAGCTACATGTCCTCACTGCTCACCTTGCTCATCACGCACAGTCAAGCCTTTTGCGCTCAGTTGTGAAATGATGAAAGCATCTTTCTCCTGCAGAGAGCACAAAAAATACACAGTCAACACACTGACTCATATCTACACACAACAGACAATAAATCAAACTAAACTAATCAGACAAAAGCGTAGGTTTTAAGCGAGTCAGAAAACTTAAATAACAAATGGATACACACACACAACAAAAAAATATATTTATATTTACATAAGACCATATTCCTTTTAGCCTTTCTTCCAGTCTTCAGGCCACGGATGAATAAAGGGGTGACCATACAGCACTATACTTATCCAGAGAGCCTGTGACGGTGCATTAGTCCAGTCTTAAATGGATGGAGCAACACCATCTCCCAATTTACACAAAATCTACTTTTCTATACAGACAGCCACTTATTAAAGAATACTATATATAGAGTACTTTTTCTAGAATACACCAACAACACAAAACACTTTAATAGTAACATGTTCCTATAAAATGAAAATGTGTTTTTAAAATATCTTTGCCGTTAAATACTATCAAACTAAAAGGTATTTCATTCCCTGTGAGATTTTGAACATAATTCAAGAAAGGGGATCTATATATATATCTATATATATATAGATATATATATATATCAAGATATATAACAACTATATGTTATAAAGTGTAATCTGTTGACAGGGGGAGGCGCCTGACAGCACAGCTTTGTTGTGCGATGCTGCTCTCTGCTGGTGAACATAAGAACTGTCCTACAGCAGAGCTCAGCGTGCAGTCAGGAACATCCCGAGACATTACAGGGTTTATTATTAATGTTGACAACGATGATGTCATAGTAATCCACATGTGGAAGCTCTGCCTCTGCTGGGAGGCCCGGGGTCAGAGGTCAGCAGCTCTGGAGCTGACAGGGACTCAAACTCGTCAGCAGGGTGGATGTTTGACGATTCAGAGTTAATCTGGTTAACGTGAGATGTCTCAGTAACTGTGCCGTCCTGCTGCCCAAACATGCACACAGTAAACATGCTGCTGAAACAGTTAGCCAATTAACGGATTCATCGATCAATTTATAATCGATTGGTTGTTTACACCATTTACGAAGCAAAAAATACCAAACAGTCACTGGTTCCAGCTTCTCAAATGTAAGAATTTGATGCTTTTCTGTTCCTATTTTATATTGTTTTTATAAATGTTTTATATTTTGGACAGTTGATCGGACAAAAATCACCGCTTCCTGCACTTTCTAGACTAATTGATTCATCTAAAAAAATATAACAGATTAATTGATACTGAAAACCACCATTAGTTACAGCCTTACTTACATACTTTAGTTAGTTGCCGTTCTCTTTTGTTTAATTCAACTTTTTGGGGGGATTTTCTTCCCAGCTAGCACTTATTATGTACAGTGGGGCAAAAAAGTATTTAGTCAGCCACCAATTGTGCAAGTTCTCCCACTTAAAAAGATGAGGGAGGCCTGTAATTTTCATCATAGGTACACTTCAACTATGAGAGACANAAAAAAAAAAAATCCAGAAAATCACATTGTAGGATTTTTAAAGAATTTATTTGCAAATTATGGTGGAAAATAAGTATTTGGTCAATAACAAAAGTTCATCTCAGTACTTTGTTATATACCCTTTGTTGGCAATGACAGAGGTCAAACGTTTTCTGTAAGTCTTCACAAGGTTTTCACACACTGTTGCTGGTATTTTGGCCCATTCCTCCATGCAGATCTCCTCTAGAGCAGTGATGTTTTGGGGCTGTCGCTGGGCAACACGGACTTTCAACTCCCTCCAAAGATTTTCTATGGGGTTGAGATCTGGAGACTGGCTAGGCCACTCCAGGACCTTGAAATGCTTCTTACGAAGCCACTCCTTCGTTGCCCGGGCGGTGTGTTTGGGATCATTGTCATGCTGAAAGACCCAGCCACGTCTCATCTTCAATGCCCTTGCTGATGGAAGGAGGTTTTCACTCAAAATCTCACGATACATGGCCCCATTCATTCTTTCCTTTACACGGATCAGTCGTCCTGGTCCCTTTGCAGAAAAACAGCCCCAAAGCATGATGTTTCCACCCCCATGCTTCACAGTAGGTATGGTGTTCTTTGGATGCAACTCAGCATTCTTTCTCCTCCAAACACGACAAGTTGAGTTTTTACCAAAAAGTTCTATTTTGGTTTCATCTGACATTCTCCCAATCCTCTTCTGGATCATCCAATGCTCTCTAGCAAACTTCAGACGGGCTTGGACATGTACTGGCTTAAGCAGGGGGACACATCTGGCACTGCAGGATGTGAGTCCCTGGCGGCGTAGTGTGTTACTGATGGTAGCCTTTGTTACTTTGGTCCCAGCTCTCTGCAGGTCATTCACTAGGTCCCCCCGTGTGGTTCTGGGATTTTTGCTCACCGTTCTCGTGATCATTTTGACCCCACGGGGTGAGATCTTGCGTGGAGCCCCAGATCGAGGGAGATTATCAGTGGTCTTGTATGTCTTCCATTTTCTAATAATTGCTCCCACAGTTGATTTCTTCACACCAAGCTGCTTACCTATTGCAGATTCAGTCTTCCCAGCCTGGTGCAGGTCTACAATTTTGTTTCTGGTGTCCTTTGACAGCTCTTTGGTCTTGGCCATAGTGGAGTTTGGAGTCTGACTGTTTGAGGTTGTGGACAGGTGTCTTTTATACTAATAACGAGTTCAAACAGGTGCCATTAATACAGGTAACGAGTGGAGGACAGAGGAGCCTCTTAAAGAAGAAGTTACAGGTCTGTGAGAGCCAGAAATCTTGCTTGTTTGTAGGTGACCAAATACTTATTTTACCGAGGAATTTACCAATTAATTCATTAAAAATCCTACAATGTGATTTCCTGGATTCTTTCCCCCCATTCTGTCTCTCATAGTTGAAGTGTACCTATGATGAAAATTACAGGCCTCCCTCATCTTTTTAAGTGGGAGAACTTGCACAATTGGTGGCTGACTAAATACTTTTTTGCCCCACTGTATATTATTAGCACTTTTTTTTTTGCACGTTTTCTTAAACACACTGCCAAAATAAAAACATTTTTTTAGCAATACTAAAGGTCACAGAGACTGTCTACTACTACTACAAAAATAAGGAAACACTAAGCTGTAAAACAGTTAACATAACAGGTAGTTTCTGTTACTGTAGATTATTAAATTATAATCGTAACTTGATTTTGGCAATACCTTTTACATTTTATTATTCTTTAAGTGTAAAAGACAGTATTAAACTCCCGCACAATGTCAAGTATACTGAAAATAGACCTTCGTCAGGGATTTCAGGGTGACCGAAATGTTTCAATAAACTTTGTGCGGAAAGTGTGGAGTTCAATACTTTATCCTTCATTTGCAACACATGTGGTCTTGTGTGTTATCTTGTTGTATATTCCTAACAAACTGAATTTTTCTCTGTAAACACGACTTTGTCTTCACCCTGCCCTGGCGTCCTGAATCCCTCCGACCTCCCCGTGGTAAAGTGAAGGATTACAAATAAAAAAAAACAAATAAAAACATTTGAACCTTCGTGAAGGTGATGTTCTGCTTAGTCCAGAAGTCGTGGTTCCAGTCCTCGGTCTCCTGCCTCAGGTGTCGCAGCCGTTTCTCCAGCTCTGTTTCGTTCTCGGGGACGTGGTAAACGATTGGCCGCAGGTTGGAAAGAGGGTTCGGTGGACCAATCCAGTCGTGCGCGGAGGAGGCTACCGGTCTGAAGGTAGATCTCTAAAAACAAGAGAAATAAGAAATATTTTATTGTACTGTTACTGATAAGTATCAAGGTAAGATACTATCGATAACTTCGGGGAGCAATAGGAAGTTAGTAATAGGCTCCCATCCATCTCTGAAATCCCTAAATAATCATTACCTATCTACGGTGGCCCTGAGAGCTCAATTCCCTGCAACTTAAAATAGATTTAGCTTTGCACTCCAATAACAGACTCACGATGGACAGTTAAAAAAAAAAAGAGTATCAAAATCGATGCAGCAGAACCGGAGATATCATCTTTTTAATTCCACTCAAACCTGCCGCCTACATTACCCACAATGCAACTCCACCACCGACAGTTCGGTCGGAGATTCAGGTGTTTTAAAAATAATATAAAGCTAAAACCAAAAATAGAAAAAACTGGGAGTTGAAAACTTCTTCTAGTAAAAACAGAAGAATATAATTAATAAAGTTTTAATTAAATGTATCAACTGATTGGAGATAAAGAAACAACCAAAAAACTCAACGAATTTAAATTTGAGTTAACTGAGTAAACAGCAGAAGAAGACACAGACGGAAGTCACGCAGTTTTAATAACTAGCTGACTTGCAGGAACCTGCTTATCATGTCTAACCAGATTGCAGGATGAGACGAGCAGCGAGGCCCAGAACCCGGTCCAGGACTCAGAGACCAGAAAACAGGTAGATAAAACTGTAAAATACTGTTTCAGTCAGCTGGAAATATAATCATTAAAACACAGTCTGAGTTACCAATTAAAGTAATGTTTGTGGAAAATATACAGTTCTTTGATCAATAAGTTGGTACTCTAATGAAGTACAGCGGTGGGATGTAACTAATTACTTTTACTCAAGTACTGTACTTACGTAGAAATTTGAGGTACTTGTACTTTACTTGAGTCTTTTCTTTTCATGCCACTTTCTTTGACACTTCTACTCCGCCACATCTCAGAGGGAAAAACTGTACTTTTTACTTCACTGCATTTATCTGACAGCTTTATGTACTAGTTACTTTACAATTTAAGATTTTCACATACAAAACACATGAAGAGCTTATAAAATATGATGTTAAATTAGTCCCAAATTCATTGTAAATTGAGCTCCACCTCTTCAAACTCCCAACAGTAAAATCCTGCTTTTACATTACTGCATGAGTAATAATAATCTAATGATATCATATATAATGGTGTAACAGTCACAGGGGACGTTTTTCTACTTTGAGGACTTTTACTTTTAATACTTTAAGTACATTTTCCTGATTATACTTACATACTTTTACTTAAGTAACATATTCAATGCAGGACTTTTACATGTACCAGTACCAGAGTACTTTTTACAGTGTGGTATTAGTACTTTTACTTAAGTAAAGGATCTCAATACTTCCTCCACCACTGATGAAGCAGATGTTGCCAGTGGTGGAATGTAACTAAGTATATTTACTTAAGTACTGTACTTATACTTTTCTTCACTACATTTCAGAGGCAACAGCTTCACTTTTTACTGCAGTGCTGTGGCAGAGAATTACTGCACGCTGCTGAATCACTGTTACAGTAAATCGTCTGTTGAATAACTCAAAGGGAGCATCTCGACCTCTGACGTCAGAGGAGGCTCAGACGGTCCAGTCGTGCAGATTAAACGACCCTCGGGTGTCTCAGTTTCTTGAGATACATTTGTTTTGGGAACTGATGCTGGCTGGATTTTGTTTGTTCAGGGAGGAAGACATGACAGCTAAGAGGAGCCTGAATCGCCCCTCTTTGTCACCTTGTTTTCTTGACCTATAATAAAAACATTACAGTGTGTTATAATGCGTTTATTTCAACGTGCTGCCTATAAATGCTAATTCAGGGCCCTTAAATTTAAGTGTTACCATAATACATACTTATACTTAAGTAATATTTTGAATGCAGGACTTTAACTTGTAACAGAGTATAGTATTTTTAAATTGTGGTACAATTAGTACACTTACTCAACTCATTTTTGAGGTACTTTATTCGAGTATTTCCATTTTATGCTACTTTATACTTCTACTCCACTACAATTCAGAAGGAAATATTGTCCTTTTTACTCCACTACATTTATTTGATAGCTTAAGTTACTTTACTTTACTAAATACATCTTCAAGTACTGGACTTAATTACAGTTTATTGTTTTAATGAATCTATAGTGAAAATCCAACAGTATAACATATAATAATGTAACACTGATGGGGCCCCTTTTGGCTGCATAGTGAATAGGCCTACTTTTACTTTAATACTTTAAGTATATTTTAAAATAATACTTATACCGGCAGTAAGCTGTATAAACATATAACAAATTGTAACCCATTATAATGTTGTTAAAAGCAGATACAAGGACATTTAAGTGTTTATTAATGCACAGTATTCTCAACAACTACAAGGTCTCCTATAAAGAGATGTTATATAATTTACAAAGTGCATCAATAAACACTTAAAAAGACCTTATAAATACATTATAGCGTGTTATAATCCATTTACTTATATGTAAGGACTTTTACTTGTAATGGAGTATTTTTACATGGTGGTATTAGTACTTTTACTTAAGTAAAAGATCTGAGTACTTCCTCCACCACTGGTACTGGTATTTACTTACTGCATATAAACCACAACAGTGTCATGGCAACACACACACCATAAACAAGCTGTCAGGGCCGTAAAGGGGGATTAACGTAACACTACCTGTAAGTGAAATATTTAATTTGTTAGATTCTGTTTATGTTACACAGGATTATGATTGTGTACTGCACGAACCTTTGGTGTTTTGTCCCGCTGGGTTGCCTGTTTGGAGCTGCTGCACTGCCGACTGTTGACTGCTGATAAGCGGTGTGGGCGCAGAGGAGCAGGGAGGGCGAAAGGACCGAGGAACAGCCTCCATGTTAAACACCTCGCTGCTGCTGCTGCTGCTGTTGCTGTTGTTTTGGACGCCATTTTAATTAACCGAAACTAAATCAATAACCGTTACAACTACGTATGTTAGCCTACACGGTGAACTTCATGTCCTCCGGTGAGCAAAACCAGCCGTTTGGTCACGAGACTACCACAATGAAAGGGTGGGCTCCAAAACGTCACCGACACAGCCCCGGCATGAAACTAGACGGGCGGGGTTTCCACTCATTTACTATCCAATTCCTCAGTGGTCGAAGAAGTATTCAGTTGTAATACTACAGTGTAAGAATACTCTGTTAAAAGTATAAGTCCTTCATTCAAAAACTTAAGGAAAAGTACAAAAGTATTAGCATCAAAATATACTTAAAGTACCAAAACTAAAAGTATTTATTATGCAGAATGGCCCATTTCTTATATAATCGTATATATTATATTACTGGATTAGCACTTTTAATGTTGCAGCTGGTAAAGATGGCGCTAATGTTAATTACTTTATATACTGCTGGGTTATGCAATGCATTTAATTTCCCCGTCCTTGCCGCCACGTAACAGACGGCACGACGGCACGTCAAAATGGAGCGCATTTAATGTTGGACGAGCAAAACTTACACTCTGTTAAAAAAAAATAGATCAGTCGATCACTGGCAAAATAACACTTGGATGTATTGTCTTCTGCGTCATACTAATTTAGTAAACGTTAACTAAACGTCGATTCACACCGCTTATTCGTCGAGTCAAGCAAACGCCGATAACACGGTTTTATTTTCAACCAAACGAGCGAAGAGAAACTCCGCGCTAGTTCATACGCGTGAGCCGGAAAGTAACTACTACAAGGTAGCTAGGTAGGCTAATGTTTAGCTTTAATCAGAGGAGGTGCGCAGTTGTCCGCAACAGTTCAGATGGCTGTACGCTGGCTATGCAGGTAAGAGTGAATATATTAAAGTGACGAAGTGGTGTTAATGTATTAAGACCAAAAAAAGCTTAAGTTATTCGGCCAAGGTGGGGCAGAGTCAGGTGATCATCTGTAGCTAGCTTACCGCACTGACACAGACAATGGCATTCACAGAGCAGTGTACGTGGGAAAACGGGGATCGGTTTTTGCTTTCTTGCATCAAAAACGGCTATTTAAATAACATGTAAGCTTCAGTAACATATCTATTTGTAAACTTAAGTTGTTTTAAAAGCGAGACTCAGTGGAGGGAGCCCCTCGGATGGTCTGTGGGAGGGGCGACACCAGCCCGACCGCAGTCAGTCAGTCGTTAGGTGCTGAAGCTGACCGGAGCATTGTCGCCCCCACATCGAAATCTCTCTCTCTCTCTCTCCCTCTCTCTAAATTTTGGGATTATCCGTTTGGATGCCACTTTGCTCCACGACCCGCCCTGCGTTGGCTGATGGAAACAGACATCCGTAAAAATGTGCGCGAATGTGTTCGGAGTTTTGAAAAGGTGAGAAATAACGATGCTGTTTGACACTGCTGGTGTGCGTGCGTGTGTGTGCGCGAGGATACAGCTGACAGCTTTTGGAGATGCTTCGAGGTGTTTTGTGAGATCTGGGAGGTGTGGTATTTTGCTTGGTTCTGATACAGCTGTGGTGATGTGCATATCCTCACAGAGGCTATACCTTCGCGACCAGCTGGCCGAACACGGTGACATAATGCGCAAAGCCGTGCAGGACCGGTGCAGGCAGCCTGGGGAAGGTGCTTGAACGGTTTGGGGGGGAGATTTAAGCAAGGGGTGCTCGTTGCATGTTACCCCCAAGCTCAGGTAGCCTTCATGCTATGTGACTCATGGGAGGGAAGACTGATTCCCAGCAAACCTATTCTTAGTTTTAAGACCATCACATCAGCCTGGAGCCAGTCCCCCTTTTTTGTCTCTCTTGGATCAAATTAAGGGATGAGGTGTTTGCCAGGCTGGAGTGGATTTTGTTGAGATTATCCTAATAAATACTCAGATTTGTAAGCTCTGGCTCGGCACGCGTTCATCCCCTATTCTGGAAATGCCCAGCCCCATCGCTTTGGGGAATGCTGATGCATAATCCTG
Source organism: Maccullochella peelii (assembly GCA_002120245.1). Lineage (NCBI taxonomy): Eukaryota > Metazoa > Chordata > Actinopteri > Centrarchiformes > Percichthyidae > Maccullochella > Maccullochella peelii. The sequence continues at coordinate 81,332 of LKNJ01001494.1, forward strand.
TCTATTCTAATAAGTGTTACTGATGCTGCGAATAACAAAACATCATATTGTGGGCTACAGCATTCATATGTAAAAATCACATCATGCTTTCAGGCACCTCGACTGATCATGACAGCCTGTCTCATGATGCAACCTCTCCCCTGAGCCATGTTCTGTTGCAAAAACTAAAATCCGTTCCTTATCTTAATCCTGTGTGTTACCGTTCACCCTGTAGATATAGAAAGTTCACTTTGATCTAGGCTGAGCGTTTGTGGAAGGATGGAAAGAATATCCTCCGCTTTCCTGCTCGCTCTCTGCTTTTCTTTATCTCTGTTTTTTTAAAACCCAAAGTAGAATTTATTTTAATGCTGGAGGTTGTTTTTCATTTCGGTAGACTGGAGATTTGCATTGCGATCATGGATGGATTAATGAACAGGCCTATCAGGCACAAGCCCAATAAGATGACTACAAAGAGACACAAAGTAACGACAAAGAGACGGAAAATTACTACAAATAGACACAACACAACTACAAAGAGACGCAACTATAAAGAAATGTAAAACGACCACAAAGAGACACAAAACAACTACAGAGACGCAAAACTACAGAGATGCAAAAAAAACTACAGAGATGCATGCAAAATGACTATAAAGAGACACAAAATGTCTACAAATAGATATAAAACAACTTTGAAGGTGCACAGTGACTACAAACGGATGCAAAATGTCTATAAACAGATGCAAAATGACTGTCCCTCTATCACACCCCTCCCTCTTGGAAACTACAGAGAATGACCTGGGTACTGTGGCTTCATAACCATAATGAACGTAAAGGAGTGTACAACACCGGAGGCAGAGCCTCTTCACCTCAAGCTAATGACATATCATGTGAAGTCGGGCCACAGCTACTGATTATTTTCATTACTGAGTAATTTGCCAATCATATTCTATATTAATCAGTTAATTATTTAGCCTAGAAAATGTCAATGGGTTTGAGAATCACAAGTTCTCAGAGCCAACAGTGACATCTTCAAGTGTCTTGTTTTGTCCAACTAACCGTCCAAAACCCAAAGATATTATATCATTTAAAATGATGTAAGAGAGGAAAAAGCAGCAACTCTTCACACGGGAGGAGTTGGAATCAGCAAAGTTTTGGCATTTTGGCTCAAAAGATTATTGAACCATTTAAGAACCCTGTTATTAATCTGACTAAGAAGTGACATTTTGCTGATGGCATATTAATAAATGGTGTTGAATTGGCAAGACATTTCACAGCTCGAGGCACCTGTGACACACTTTATGAGGCAGTTTGACCAAATCTTCCTGCACTGGACTGTGGAGATGCACCGAACTGTTTCATATTTTGGGTGTTGGTCGGCTGCGTATATTTTCTCCTCAGTATTTAAAGCTTGATGTGCAGGCGGGATCCTTTTCTCATTCGGATTAGAGAGCTATCACCATCGTGTCAGCCATCGAGCCCGATAGAAACGCACAGCAGAAATACTCCGAATGGTTGTCATGTGGGTGTTCCTCTTGTCGAGACGAAATGTAGGTTAACCCTCATTCACTTTCTTGCACGAATGTAACGACATAATTTCATATGAATATATTATGTGGGCATTTTCTTCTTGTCGTGTCTTCAGCAGGGTTGTTGTTTGATTGATCTGGAGTTATGTATGAACAAGAAATAAGAGCAGACTCAACAAAACAGGTCAAGGTCAAGAAAAGACTCCTCTGTTTGCTGGTTTTGTAGATATTTATATGTACAAATCACCATTCAGTCATTTTGAGAGCATGTAAAGGGACATATTTACAGTATCTAACAGGCTATGTACTGTTGTCATAATACTCTAAATACTCATTAATACTTAAGAGGTCAGTGGCTCTAAACCAATTAAACAAATGCATGTATTGTTATTGGTATTAAAGTTAAAAAGGCAACTTTACCTCTCCTGGTTAAAAGTCTGTTCCACCTGTAACCAGACTTAACAGTAAAAAAGAGATTTTTAACCTCTTAGACTGGTTAAATAAAGTTATTGTTACTGTGAAACACCCTGAGTACATTTCTACATCACTGCAGCAGGGTGAAATCACTGGAGGTCAGCAGAAACAAGATTTTTTTTTAGCTGTTACTCTTTTAACTTTTTTAATTTTGCAACTGTGTTGGTTGCTAGAACGACTGATCGGCGATTGCTGATGTATTAAGTCGATGTTAGCTTATTGCAGATACATCAGTATTGGCACATATGTCAGCCGATAATGAACAAGAACTTGCAGTACAGAAATGTTTGCAGGGTAATTTAGAAAAGGCGTCACCTTTAGTTGTGTGACAAGTTTATTTTTACTGTAAAGTGTCCCATTTAGTGTATATATTTGTCACGAATCTTAAAAAAACTAATTTAAGGGATGCTTATCAAAAATGTTTGCTTATGATGTGTTTTTAATGTAAAAAAGATGTGTATTGGCTGATATACTGGTGCCAGATATTCAGTATCAGCTTAAAAAACCGGTCTGACAAAAAGGCTACAAGGAATTAGGAGCAAACCTCAAACCTTTTACAAACTGAACCTGCAACTAATCGTACATTGCAGGTTCAGTTTTCCCAGTAACAGTGCTGGAGACAAGCAGCAAGTTGGAGAGTGACACCACAGTAGTAGAGCGTCGGGATTGCTCACAAGGAAGATGGATTATTTTTATGTTTAATGACTCTTTAGCCCCCAGGCTGGATTTGTGACATGTTAAACACGACAGAAATGTCTGCAAATTGGAGATGCAACACTTTATCTCTGGCTCTCCTTTTTTTTTTTTTTAGTGTCAGTGGGCGACAAGTCTCCAGTGCAACATAGCAGCCATTGTGGTGATGTCAAAAGGTCGTATGTTATAACTGTAACGTCTTTATTCAGGAATGTTGACGCTTTTGTTGCCACGGGAGAAAGATCTTTCCGAAATATCTTCCTTTTGTTTCCACATGACGCCAACACAGAAATGCCACATTATTTCCATATTAAGTAGCATGTGAGAAGAGGGCTAATAGCATTTACATCCAACCACATTGTTATAAATTCCTCCGGAGTTGGTGGAGAATTAAATGCTTGGCTGAGGTTACAGAGTTTGTCTTTATGCCAGCTGCTTTGGCAGAGATCCAGACATTAGTTGGAGGTCCTATTCAACCAGTGTCGGCTGTGAGTATCTGAAGAGAAACTTTTGAAGTAATCCAGCCATTCTGGCCAGTAGACAACAATGTTAGCCCTGCTGAGGCTCTGTTTCTGCCTGCTCTGAAATGTTGCTCATTGTTTTGGACTTTCTTTTCCAGCCTGTTTGGGAAGCCCTTTGATGGTGGGAAGAGGATGGACCATGGCGGCCCACAGCAGCAGCAACAACATCCAATGGGGCAGCAGCAGCAGCCGTATCATCCGCAGCACCCGGCCATGATGCGGCTGTACGAGGTCCAGAAGGAGGTGGCGTCTCTGGGGCCTCAGGTCTGCACCTTCAGCGGCCTGCAGAACGACCGCGACTACAAGCGTCTGGAGCGCGAGCTGACGCGGCTGCTGCTGGACGTGGACCAGGTGGACACGGAGGGTAAACCAGAGCTGCAGGGGGCACGAAAGAGAGCAGCACAGGAGGTGGAGGGCCTCCTGCGCTACCTGGAGGAGAACAGCACTCATCCATCCCGTCTGGCCATCGAGGAGCTGAGCAACGAGGCGCGGCGGCTGGTGGACGAACGCGTGGTGGCACCTCAACGTGGCGGCGGGGTGGCTGAAATAAACGACGAGCTGGTGGATGCCCTGCAGGAGCTCGTGCTGAGGCTCACCCAAGTCAAGACCGAAGGGAGGGTGCCGCTCCGCAAGGCACGCTACCGGGCGCTGACACGCCTGTGCGCCGTACAGGACGTGATCGAAGGGCGCACGCAGCAGCAGACCCTCTCCCTGCCGCTGTCGGGGGACACCCACGAGGCCGTGCACTGTATCAACCAGGTGATGGTGAAGGTGAGCGTGGCGCGCAGTCAGCTGGTGGCTCTGCTGATGGGTCTGAGTGGGAGGGACAGCTGCGCCCACCTGTCACGAATCCTGACGGAGATGCAGGTGGAGCTGGACGCTCTGGATGTTTCCGGGAACGCAGCAATCAGAAATTACCGGAAACAGGTTGTAGAGGAGATAAATGGGCTGCTGAAACATCTGGACCTGGAGGGGGAGGGAGAAGACACACGCAGGTAGGCGTCAATCAAAGGATGTGGTTGTGCAGTTTAGAGCTAAAACGAATGATTATGTTCATTATCAATTGATCTGCTGATTATTTTTTCTTTTAATTGAGTAATATTTTAGTCTATAAATAAGTCCAAATTGTCCCAGAGCTCAAAGTGACGCCTTCAAATTGCTTCTTTTGTCCGAAGACTCTTCATTTACTGTCAGAAATGACAAAGAAAAGCAGCAAATCCTCACATTGAAGAAGCTGGAAGCAGCAAATGTTTGACATTTTTGCTTGAAAAATCACTGAAACAATTAATCAATTATCAAAATAGTTGGCAATTACTTTTCTTTCGATCGACTAATCGTTGCAGCTCTGGAGGAGGGACTGGGGATTGTTGTTGATTTTTGATTTGAATCATACTGCACTGTCAGGAGTGAATTAGACTCACATCACCAGAGAAGCACTGATAGCAATACTACGCCTACTGAGTACTTCACCATGTAGAACAGCAGACTCGAGCGCTGATTCGGGTACTACTCATTCACATGTTTTTCTCCATGCCGCCTAATTTTGGGCTTCAATTACAACATAAAAAGGTTGTTTGATACAGTAGGCGTGGAAAATAAACACATTTTAATGAAATAGAAAATGTGTTTATGACATCTCAGCATTTTAATATTTATTTGCTTGCAACTGTCAGAGCACATTGTCTTCCTAAAATAGAATCAGAATAAAACCCTAAACATTAAATTAAGATGTTGCAGAGTTTTATAGAGTTATATAAAAAGTACCTACCTAAAATTATACATTTAAGGGTGACTCCTGAGCATACCATAGATTTATAATGACATTACTTGACTTATGTTTTTATTTTGGTGGTATTAATGGTGGTAGCTTGGGCTGGGCGATTTTAACAAAATCATACGGTGATGATGATGAATTATTAAAGGGGAACTCCACTGATTTTACACATCATAGTCTGTTTACAGGTGTTAGGAAGTGCGACTGCTTATGTTAAAAAAGTTGTAATGTCTCCAGAGGGATTGCCACTTGAGTCAGCGTCGGTCGGGCCTGAAGACTACGAGTGTGAAAATGAAAACAATCTGTTGCTGTGGAGTTAGAAAGAAGTGAGCTGACCAGACCTCTGCAGCCCGCTGCTCATCTCTGCTGCAGGCTAGAGGCTCGAGGCTACATTAGCCGCTAGCTAGCATAACACACCCTCAATCTGCAACCACACTGTCTGCGATTGAGTGGCATTGTGGGTAATGTAGGGGTCAGGTTTTGACAAAGAAGAAGAATGATTGGAATAAAAAGAAAGATATTTCTGGTTCTTCTGCAGCGATTTTTATACTTTTCTTAAAAACTGTCCATCGTGAGTCCAACAGCGTTTGCCTATAGGAGTCAATGCTGTTGGTGGAGTTCTCTTACAGGATTGTGAGCACACTCATTAAAAAAATAATAAAGTTAGTTAATTTAAGTTTTTGTTTGACATGAAGAATTTGATCTCATGTATTTCGTAACACTGGAACACAGTTCATGGCCTTGAACATCAGGATTGTTTAAGGTGTAATTTTGCATACTTATGTCATATATAAAAATATCCATATTCATATTTTGATAATGAACCTATAAGTACCAATACTTGGGTGCTGTAGTACTGATTCAGTGTTTGTTTCTTCAGGTACGACTTGGCGCAGAACAACTCCATCCGTGAGATCGAGGCGGTGCGAGCTCATGTCTCCCACCTGCGAGAGGGCGTCCTGCGGCACTGCGTGATGGGGGATCTGAGCTTCAGGCCCAAAGCCGAGCTGCAAAGCCTCCTCACTCACCTGGACCAGGTGGACACGGCCAAGAACCCGTGCATCAGGGAGGCCCGCCGCCGCGCCGTGGTGGAGGTCCAAGCCATCATCACCTTCCTGGACCTCCGCGAGGCCCTGCTCTGCCGCCAGCCGGGCCCCAGCGAGCACCCGTCGCACCGGGCCGTGTGGCTGGTCCTGGGGAGCCTGTCGGACCTCCAGGCCCAGGTGCTGGGCTTCGACGGCAAGCGTGCCGACAAGAGCTACATGATGCTGGAGGAGCTGCTGACCAAACAGCTGCTGGCGCTGGACGCCGTGGACCCGCAGGGTGACGAGACGACCAAGATGGCGCGGAAGCAGGCGGTGAAGTTTGCCCAGAACATTCTCAACTACCTGGACATGAAGACAGACGAGTGGGAGTATTGATTCCTTAAAAAAAAACAAAAAAAAAAACACGGATCACAGCGCGGTAGCCATGTTGCTCGGCGGGGACGCCGGATGGGACGTCACTGCAGGAATAAAAAGGAGCTGATAATGTGTGTAAATTACAAAAACTGGTACGTTATCATTTCATGGGCTGTAAATATTGACTCAAATCTCCAGAATGCACTGCAGCAGCGCTTTTCTTTTGTCTCTTTGTGGTAGTTGTGGCCGACCCTGCTGAGAAGTCAACAACACAGAACTCCTTTTGTGAAACACACTTTTATTTTGTGCTTTTTGAAGATTTTCTTTTTAACTCTCCCGTGCCTGTTGTCGTCGTATTTGGTGTGTGTGGTTGTTGAAGCCTGCTGCCAAAGCACTAAATAATGTCTGTTATAGTGGTCGTATCCTCCAGACTGCACTTGATATTGATGAATTACCCGAGTGTGATGGATTGTTTAGCAGTGGCTTCCCCCCCCAGTCTGGCCTGATTAATCTGGAGACAGCCAATGCATGTGTTAAATACAGTGACGTAATTAGGGAGAGTAGGGCCCGGTCCAGATTGTGGTACCTGTTGGTACTGTGCCCAAAATGTCAAATTACAGGAGTGTTTTTTCTTTTATTTTGCTGCAGTTTAAAACAAATTTGATCTGATTCTATTTGGCAAAGCAGGCGGGATGAACAAAACGTTAAATGGGAAATTAATGTAATCTGCAGTGAAATGTGCTTTTACACAATTGAGAGAGATAATTGGGCGTTTTTAGAGAAGCAGCATCAAAAGGTGAAACATTAGAGGCAGAGCTGAGGCGTTTTTTACAAACATCACGCTGGAACCGAAGCCAGGCTTTAAATCTGTGTTTAAACAGAGAGGTACGGTAGAGAGAGAACAGTGGGAGTTTGCATTATTGACGTAAGGTCACTCTCCACTCCTGCGTGACCCTGTTTATCCCCTCAGCATTTGGTCCGTGTCTCTGGTAGCGCTCCAATCCACACGGCTGCCCAAAACCCTGCAAACCACAGCTGTCGTGGGCAAATGGTCAAATGACAAAAAAAAATTTTTTTAAAGTCTCGTTACAGCTGAGATACAGAAGATCGATGAAGTTAGCAACAAACTAAAGTGTCGAGATGTTGTCTTGTGAGGCAGCCTGCCAGCTATGAACAGTGTGTTTAACAGCGAGCAGGATGTTTGCAAAGATAAAGTACCTTTCCCCTCGCTGCTTGTGTAGCTGTTAGTCTGTAATATGCTTCAAATGTTTGTTGTGACTCTGTACGATCGCGCTAGGCTATAAATGGATCAAGTTTGAATTCAGAGATGGAGGGAGAGGCAGCGAAATCTTTTTTTTTTTTTTTGCTGTTGCTGCTGGTTTAGGTTTTTATGTTTCTACCCACTGCTTTCTACTGTGCGACTGTAAGAGGTCCCTGGGGAGAGGAAGAGGAAGGGAGGTTGAGGCGGCGATATCCACTGGATTGATGCATCAAGGCTGAAGCTCACGGGGGCCGACAGTCGGGTCCTGTGCGGTAGAGAGTATTGACGGTGATCGCAGTCGACAGAGCCTTCTAGAAACTTCTCGAAGCTGCTGCTCGAGACGGCGGGAGGGAGGGGAGAGGACTGGGAGAGAAGTCCAAATCTCTGTGCCTTTATTTTCACCCTTCCCTTTTGAACCGGTTTGTGTAAAAGCAGCCTTGTAGTGCAGCGACTGAATAAAAGGAGCAAGCAGCTGCTCATTTTGATATGCATCAACGCGAAAGCACTGAATGTGTTTATGGAGAGCACCTTGGCCATTATCGCCACGAGGAATTTGCACTACATGTCAGGAATTGAGGCTTTGTTAAAATCAGTATTTACTCCCTGATAAAACACTAAAGGTGGTGTTGTTCTGGTCATTAATCTGCGGTAACACAGACTGACAACGCTCCATGCAGCAGGCAATAAAATGAGTCACATTGTGCTTTCACGCTGCAAACAGCCTCGCTGATGGGGCCACTCTTTTGCTCTCAAAGCAATTTAGCAACTGTAGCCGAAATTCAACTGACAAAACAGAATAATTAGCCAATTAAATTACTCCACAGCTTCCTGCTGACCTCTAAAAAGTGAATAAACTCCTCTGCAAGAGATGGTTTTTCAAGACGTTAATTTCTGAAGAAGATTTTGAATTTCAGAGCTCATTCTTGATGCTGACAAAACAATCAAACGTGAACAAAAACATATCACGTGATCTTTATCAGCAGAGAGAGTTCGCCCAGTTGTTGTGGAAGTGTAGAATTTTTTTTTTTCTGAGCAGTTTGAGGGATTTTAAAACGACTATAATCAACGTCTTTATGTTATCAATGTATCAAATGATGTGTACGTAAAATAGGTCACTATTAATCAATCAATCAAGGAATCAAGTTCATTTATTTGTCATTTTACAGCAATTAAATGTAAGTTGATATAAGGTGATAATATGTCAGTGTTGAGTTTGCAGCTTGTTAGCCAGTTAATACAGGCTTAACGATGAGAATTTAGGCAATTTCAAGAATGAAACTCAACTTTTAGGCCAACATGGACGAGAAGTCTTTATACAAAATGGAAATTTGAAGTTGTGTTCAATATATCAGTTACTTAAAAGTGCGGTTTGATCTTATATTGAATGCCAAATACACATACACTTGCCATATGTTAAGATTATATTATACAGTTAAGACTGAAAGTTCTTCCATTTGGTAGCTGACATTTTTACATTTAAATTTAGCAGTCACTAAATGGACCCTGGTGGTGAGAACATTTTGTCAGCTACTGTTCACAAGGTCAAGAATAAACTGTCAATCTAAGCCAACATGAAGGAGAAGTTTTTAAAGTGCTCAGAAAAAGAGAGCAGAAATTTGAACATCTAAAGTACATTTGCATGACAACTGCTGGTGAAGATCATGTGATGTGATAGAAAGCTCCATAACAGCTACTAAATGGACCTTGAGGTGAGATTGTTTTGTCAAGACGTGGTAAGATTTGTTTGGCTTTAGACAGTTTCTCATTCGGTTTGCACTTGAGATCTTGCTCATGAATTAAAGGAAGCTTTGGATCTTATCTGATTGGCTGTTGACGGCTGACGATCACGAAACGTTAAGCCGACATTTCTCGGCCGATCAGCTGACCGTCCCTGTTCTCTCAGCTCTGTGCCAATGGATTTCCTCTGACGTGTCGATGCCGGTTGCTCGCAGTGTGAACACAAACTAAAAAAGGGTCAAATGTCGCGATAGTTTCCCGGCAACACGTTACTCACCTGTGATTTAAAGCAGCAACGCTGAAGCTAATCTTTGGGGCTTTGTTGCTCATCCCAGCTGCTGAGGAGGTTGTCCTGTGTTATCACTGCTTTTTGAAAACACAAAAACATGTTCCAGTGAACTCCCACAGACCCTTTTTATGTGCATTAAGCTGCTGTTGGAAGCATTTTCTGGCACGTCGCCCGCAGCTCGGCCTGCTGGGTATGGCGCTGACTCATACGGGAGAAAATTAGATTAAACAGCGTTCATTAAACATCGTCAGCCCTGCCTGGCTGTTGTTGCAACAGACGCTTCCTCAAAGCGAACCTTATGCTCTCTCAGACCAAACCAACCCGGACACACCTTAAGTTCACATGCTGTTTTTTGTATGCAGTAATGTATAAAGATGTATATTTAATCCTCGCAGTTTGCTGCATTCCTGTACATTGCTTCCTTTTTAAACATTCATTTGAATAATTTATCAAAGCTTTTACACTATATGAAGAAATGCTACTTGGATCTTTTTCCGTCTTGTCATCATTGTGTCTCGAAGCCTCTGGGTTTGTTTTTTTTTATTCAGTATTCGTGGCGCCTCCATGAGTGGGCGTTCTGGCAACCATACAGATTCATACTCTGTGGTTCAGAAGTACAAATTTAAAAAGGAGGATGGCAGTGAGGTAAAACACCATTTTCTAAATGTTTCGCTCAAGTGAAGGTTTTTGTTTGAATCTCTGTCAGTGAACTGGAGCATGTAACCCTTCAAAAACTCCCAAATATCACCACTGCTCCTCTTTAATCTGTGCTGTATGTGTATATGGACCCTGGTCTCAAGTAGATTTACAAACCAATTTGATTGATTGAACAGTATTCTGATGCTTTTTTTTTGTGGCTGTATGTGTTTACACAAGAAAGGAAAATGGATTTTATAGCTCTTAAAGAAGGCTAATGTATTTCTACGTTAACTAGTGTGTCCTTGCATGAGTGTGAAAGTTTGTCAAATGACTGGTTTGTACATAAGTCAGGTTTAGGAAAAGTCACGGAGCAACATTATAAAAGGATAAAGATTATCTCTTAATTTTGTTTTCCGATGAAAAGACCAAAACCAGGCAACAGAAGATTCACTTACATTTTTAATAAAGGCTCAGCAGGACGGTGTGTGTGGGATTGAGTCTAAATAAACTACAGAGTGTGTATTCATGGTAATGAAGGAACAACAGTGAGGCTCACTGATGTGTTTTTAATAGTTTCCTGACAACAATGCAGCTCAATGGCTCAGAGGAAGAAGAGATATCAGGCTCTGATACACACACACACACACACACACACACACAACACTTGTTAGTAGTTTCATTGTTGGTTTTGGTCTTTTTGGTCGGAATGTGTTGACAAGAAGAAAAATGTTACCAGACTTAACCGTAAAAACTGCTAGTTTTAAAACGCTTCTTCCAAAAAGCAGCATGAATAGAATACCTGTAATGCTAACATGAAATAATTTGGTTTTCCTGTTCCTCCCGTCTGTGTTCACAGCCCCGATGTTCTGTGTTCCCCAACACACAGCTGGACCACTAAAAGCAGCTCGGGGTCATCTAGAGTGTCTGAACTTGGTGGCACTGGAGTCCATTAGTCAAGAGTGTAAAAGATTCAGATCCAGTGGGTTTTAAAAGGTCTGACGTCTATCATCTCTTTACAGAACGATGCATTTACTTTGAACACCAACTGTTTAGATTAAGTGACTTGCAGATTTAGAGGTTTAAAGATTTAATTTTCCTGCCCTGGATTGAATGTAGTCATTGATGAATATTTAGTCTTTGTATTTCATTGTACCAAAGTTGATTTCACTAAGGAGAGATCAATTGGAAATAATACTTATTAGGAATTAAGATGGCAACAGGAAGATTTTGGTGATTGTAATTGAACCTTAATTTTCCTGGGACAATATGTGGATTATGGTGGCAAAGAGGAAGGTGGAGGGTTTGTACAAATGTCAAAACCTGCCTGACAGAATGAGTATTTAAAGAGCAACTTAACACCAGCTGAAAACCTTTGTCTTACCACACCTAGAATTGATGCTTGGTGTGATTTCAAGTGCAACAAACGTGCAATTTTTAACCAGAAGCTTTTGAGCTTTAGAGATCAGCAGCCAGTTGCACCAGCTGCTACGTTTTAACGACTTAGTTTCACATAAAACTATCAAAACATTGCATGCAAGAATATTTTCGTATTCTTATCCTTAACCTTTTACTTTTTTCTGAGAGGTTTTCTCAAACAAGTGTTTCAAGTCGTATTCAGAAAAAAATTTGTTACGACGCAAACTTGTCGTGAATCACTCGTTTCAGCCTGATGACGTGATCATTAGCACAATTGACGCCCCTAAATTGCTATATAAGGCTGCCTGTTCCGAGTTTCATTCACTAAAATGTCACTAAACTGTAAAAAGAAGAATTTGACACCACAGAGCTTCATGTCCTGTTTTTCCGAAACCAGCAGACAAAAACATGACAATATGTGTCGGGTGAAGAACAAATAAAGAACAAATCTTAAAAGGATTTTGTTACTTTTTGGACAAAGCAGCTAGCTAGCTGTTTCCAGTCTTTGTGCTAAGCTAAGGTAGCCGGACGCTAGCGTCTTCTTTCCCAAAATGTCAAACTATTCCTTTAAATACTACGCAGGACAAAGGTTGATTGTTTAGATGTGGTGATGTTAGAAAGCAAAAATGGTGGAGAGGCTGGAAATGTATGATAGCAGAAATCCACCAAGAGGGACAAGATCTTCCCTATTGAGCTTTAGCAAAAAGCTATTTTATTTAAGCACACTTTCTTATGTTCCTTAGTCACCGTTTGTCGTTATAGCTTTGCCTTTCTTTCTGCAAATGACGGGAATGTGTTCTGTGACTGACAAGGTGTTTTTTTCTGTTTGGGTTTTCTTAAGTCGCCTTTAAATGCATTGATTGTGACAGGCTTTTGCTGTTTCTCCTCCGAAACACGCTTGTACAAAAAGCACACTGAGACTGGACAAAAATAAGCTGTGTGAATGCTCCATGGATGGTTGTGTTTTGAATTTGTATTATTCCCACTTGCAAAATAAAGACGGCGTGTCTTGATCCGTGCTATGTTAATGTGTCTTTTATTTATTCCTGAGTCTGGCAGCTCTCCAGAGAACACGTGACGACCTGAGTTTTTTTTTTTTTTTAAAGGCAATCAGAAGCTCTACAAACTTTTAAAATGCCTACTCAGGGTTATTTTAAGAAAAACACAGTATCTCCAAGGGAGGCTGGATAAAAGACACTTCATGCAACACAAACTGACTCTCTGCTGTAAGACAGGCATTAAAATTTCAGCTGAAGCATTCAGGTGTCCTTTGCACGAGGGCACTTTGACAGGACGCATGTCTGCAGCAGGAATCAAACCTGTGATGGGACAGTCTTGTTCATGAGCTCTGAGACTGAACGTGCACCGTCTCCCTCCCTGCTAGTGATGATGGGATGCAGCTCGAAGGTTTGTGGGGGTTTTCCCACTGATGATGATGATAACGCCACCAGGGAGGGAAATACTGGACCGGGACAAGCCCACGGTCACGTTGTCAGAGTCTCTGACCGCCAGGCCGCCTCCACAGAGAGACACTCTCCATGTGTGGGATCAGGTGACCTTTCACTTTATGAGCAGCCGACGCCGAGTTTCTCTCAGCACAAGCTCACGTCCGCCCTCCATCACCAGCACTAACACACTGAGCAGAGGTACCCTGAGGTCAGGCGCATTTACATTTTACATTGGATTTAGCTTTTTTCATTCACAGTGGAGATTCAGTGACGTGGAAGAGGCAGAACTAATTCCTAGACTGCCAGTTATTTTCTTTCTAGAGGATTTCTGCCAGACGCCACGTTGGTTTCTTTGTCTTTGATGTAAGTAAGTAAGTAAGTGGGGGTTTAATCTGCTTAATAATACTTAAAGATAGGCTTTCGTCACTGGAACTAAAGGATAGGACTTGTAAAATATCCAAAAATGTAAACATAACAACTGCAAAACATATTTTTTTACTCGCTCAAAATTAATTCACCATTCTTTTTAAAGGTCAGACTCATTTTTTGATGTTTTAAAGCTGACACGCGGACAGGAAAACGCAAGCATAAAAGGGGCGTATGCCTACCCGCACACCTTTAACTGAGCAAAAGCTCTTGTCGAGGAATATATATATACATATATATATAATAAAATATGATACTGAGCTACAGATGAAACAGCCCAGTATATAAAGTAGTTAAAATGTGCTCCAGCTGTTCATGTTAAAGCTGGCGTGTGGAACTTTTGTCTCCCCCTTCAGGCAGTGAGAGTAATTACAAAGACCTGGCAACAGGGGAGCTCGCTCAAACTTCCACAGTTCCAAGACAATAATCCGTTATTTAGGTAGAGTAAATGTAATAGCTCCACAGCCTACTCCAAATATTTCACAAAGACCAGCCTGTCCAAGAGCAGTAAGGCCACATCCTGTCTGCCCTCAGTCCCTGCTCTTCTTCAGCGTTCTCCAACCAGGAAAAGCTCCACCGATGGTTATCTGTGTTTGTTGCTTTCCTTCCTCTGAACGCCGAGTTCCTTTTTTATCTGCAGCATCAGAAACTTTTCTTGGAGCTTCTTAGGTTTTTCCAACACACTCCTAGTTGCTGTAGCTGCTCCGTCAAACCAGAGTTTTCAGAAGTCTAAGTGAATCATGTGCCCTTCAAGTATTCTGAACTTCTGAACTCTCTCTCTCTCTACATGGCTCTGGTTTTGTGACGCCACAGACACCAGATTTAAAAACTCCGGTATACTGCGACATGCAGAGAGATTTACCTGGAGGTGATCGGCTTAATCAGCACTGTGTGAAATCGTCTGGCAACGACTTGAATGTAACAAATGTTCATTTACATGTAAAAGTCCCGTACTCAAGCTTTAAAGCACCAGTAATAATATAATAATAAAATATTATGTATATATAATACTATAACTCTCTGAAAGGAACCACTCTGCCAAACAGGTACTTTAATACTTTAAAGTACATTATGCTGTTAATATCTTTGTACCTCTGAAATCTTGAATGTAAGACGTAACAGAGTATTTTCACAGAGCCCAAACTGCAGTGTGCAGGCTACACTCCACAAACATTAACTACAGGTTAGCCTATATACATGTTGTCATAGAAAATATTAATATATCGTAATGAATAATAAAAGACATCCAACCTATTCTTTATTCAGGGACAGGGGTCGCATGTTGCAGTGTTTTCTTGCATTGTCCCTGAGAAATGAACTAATAAATAAATAAATAAATAAAATTCTAATCCAGCTGCTGAAGTGTATTTTGGGCAGAGCGACTTGTCTGTGGGTGTAATCTGTCTTCTTGAGAGGGAACCTGTAATTTTCCTGCATCAACGCTGCAGCCGAGGAGATAATGAAGAAGCTTATTTTGTTCCCGAGAACAGTGGATCCTAACCTGGCCGGGGAAATGTGAAGGCTCACCACATATATGTCTTTTACACAAAATAATGTTTTGTTGTGATCATGTATATTTTCCTTTCCTTTACTTTTCTTATGGAATACTGGAAACAGAAAGAAGTATTCAGATCCTTTACGTACCTTTACTTTATAGTAAAAGTACTAATACCACACTAAAAATACTCTGTTACTAGTAAAAGTCCTGCATTTAAAATCTTACTTCAGTAAAAGTATGTAAGTATAATCAGGAAAATGTACTAAAGTATTAAAAGTGACTGTGATACTCTTATATATTATATCATTAGATTATTATTACTGATGCATTAATGTAAATGCAGGATTTTACTGTTGCAGTTGGTTGAGGTGGAGCTCATTTTTTATTATTTTGTTTCGGACCGCAACTAATGATTATTTTCATTATGGATTCATCTGTTGATTATGTTCTTCATTAATCGATTGATTAATTGGTTTGAAAAAGTTCTGAAAATAGTGAGAAATGCTCGTCACAATGACCCAGAGCCCAAAGTGACAGTCCAAACCTCAAAATTATTACAAATATATTAAAATAATTAAAAGGAAAAGCAGCAAATCTTCACAATTCAAGAGCTGATACCAATACCAAGATACCAAGACCAACATTTCCCTCTGAATTGTAGTGGAGTAGACGTATAAAGTGGCTCAAGTACCTCAAATTTATGCTTAAGTTCACTGCAAATAGAAGAAAAACTATGATTGTACTGATCACAGATCATGTTCCCACTGAGGCTGATGGATCACAAGTGGACGTTCATTTATTTTAAAGGGAAAAATAGTCCTAGAGAAACAGATGAGGGGGCAAATAACCGCACTTAGAAAGGAAGAAAAGGAAAAGACACACCTACTGAATGACCTGCCAGCTCTCCAGTGTTGTTCTGTGGCTGACCATGACCTCTGACCATGACCTCTGACCTTCCTGTGGAGCTGTTGAAACAGGACAGAAATGTCTCATCAGGAAACAGCATTTACACAGGACATCCCTGTTTCACACACAGCCACCGGAGGGCGCCACATGCTCGGCTCTGCAGGCAGCCTGTCAGGCAGCAGCAGGGGGGGGGTTGCATGGACATGATTTGCTCTGGGCGAGGCGACAGTGGCATGTAATAGCTCTGTGAGGCTGTGCTGATTGCATAAGCTGTAACACGGACGTGAAATACACTCTGGATCACCATGGCAACATCAATACCATCAAAGCAGGATGACTTTACAGGCAGCAATTCAGTGGTGCACATGATATAAATCTACTGTATGTGTAGGCTTAATAGTTCCCTTTGCGTTTTTACATATTGATTATAACATCTTTAAGTCATCAAAGTAAAACATTGGTTAGAGGCTTATTTTGCACAAATGATTGTTTATTATCTTATTAGACAGCTACTTACCAAGAACACTCCCCAACAGAATCCCAACATTTCTGATCCAATATACTATAAAACATATATTTAAAAAATGCCAGGAGTTTTGTCTCTAGATCCTCATCAGGACAAATGTTTGACCCGATGGAAATTCATCACCGTATAATGAGACCAAACAGAGCACACCTGTGCTGTGTGATGCAAGTACACGTGGGAAATGTAGTAGTTATTGTATTATAATTGTAGTTCCCAAGCTCCAAATGCAAAAGAAAGACATGAACATAAACCAATGATGGCTGCAACTAACAGTTATTTTCATTATTGATTAATTTCATCTGTTACATGACATCTGTTATTTTCTCAAGTAAAGTGTTAATTGTTTTGTCTATTAAATCAGAAAAAAAAGAACAAAATTAAAATGTTGTCTTGTTTTGTCCAACCAAAAGTCAGAAACCCAAATATACTGTATATGACAATAATACTACTAAAATATATGACAAAGAAAAGCAGCAAATCCTCAGTAATATCTAGGCTAAAGGTAGCTAACATTAGCCACCAATTAGCTTTATTTTTATTTAGCTTTAGCTTAATGCTTTAGCTACACTATAACTTTGCCAATGTTAGCTTTTTGATAGCTCAAAGGCCTAGAGGTCTTCTTTTCTTATCTAGTAGATACTTTGGTGTGTTGTGAAGAAAATAAACCAAACAACAACAGAAGATAGTAGCTAGCATTAGCTAACAGAAGCCACCACTTAGCTTTAGCTATGCCATAGCTTTGCCAATGTTAGCTTTTTTGTTAGCTTTAAGGCTTCTACAGATAAAGTCCTTTGGTGTGTTGGGCAGAAAATAAACCAAACAAAAGGAGATGTTTTGTCTTTATTGTTAGCAAGCGTAGCATTAAACCAAGACAAGTCAGAGTCACATAGGCACAAAGTCACATCAGAAAAGTAGTCTCAACATCGGAACCAAACACTTTATTTATATTTCCTGGCAGTTTACAACTGTTATATGTCACAACAAAACCTTTCTTGACCTGAGAGAGCGAGTCAGGCAGCTAGGCTAAAGAGCATCAGGAGGAGGTCATAGAGGGATAAACATGCAGAGATAAAGGGAGGGCAGTGTGGTTACTGTGTGGTGACGGTTATGTCATGAGGAACATAACATCCAGAATGGACCAAGACCAAGAAAATGATTAGTCACAAGAAACATGAGACTCTGAGAAGTGCAAGAATGTGGCGCAGAGCCTGAAGATGAAGACTAAATTCCCATGAATAAACTGAGTGTATGTCTGCTTTTTTTTTCTGTATAAAAATAGTCACACAGAAGAATGATTTTGAACAGTGAGGGAGGCGGAGAGAAGCCCGGGAGGGGGTAAAACAGAGATGAAGGGAGGACAGTGTGTAGTCAGATGTGTGGAGGGTTATGTCATGCAGTATGCAGCGGGGTCCCTGGTGCTGGCAGCGGTGCGGAAACACAGGAGGAGTGTTATGTAATACTCCCAGAGCCTCTTTACTGGGTGAGAAAAGCCTGCATCGATTAGCGTAAGCTGCTATAACTGCAGGGCTGAGGGGGTTAAAATAAAATGGTTTATAATCGGTTTGACCTGTGTGGCAGATACAAGGAGCCCCTCTCCTGTGTACACAACCCTTTTATCAGTGAGGCAAATTGAATTGACTTGATTGAGCATTGTTGAATAATCAGTACTGGCACTATGGCCATTAAAATTTCTGCAGATGAGGTTTGGTTCGGTCGTATTGAAAAACACTGTGTCATCTAATCTTTTTAAATGTAGAATTCATCTTCAAACGATTAATATTCCATAATTAAGACTAACAAGTGTGGATTGATTCATGTTTCTCTCTACATCTACCAGCAGCTGCGTGTGAATACACTCAGAGCCCCGAGGAGAATTTATCTTCACAATAAAAATGATTAAATGCTCATTTATTGATTTAATTAGACAATAGTTCCTCCAGGAAGCGCAAATTAGGGGAAAACATAATCCGTAAAAGAAAGGAGTCAATTCTTTATGAGCTCTTTTTCTAACTGAGCATAATTGGATAGTTCAGTGTCATCTGAGGACAAACAGCTGGTCCCCTTTATATAAACAATTTATTCTAATGTTACGACCTGGTTCTTGGTTTAAGTTAGAATTAAATGTATTGAATAAATCTATGATTCTGTAACAGTTATAGTTTTTAGCAACATTAATGTCATTTAATTTGCTTATACTGCCGATAGCCTATATATAGCAAATATTATTATACAGTTCATTATGGGTTCGGCATCATGTTGTTTTTATCTCTGAATAAATTTCAGCACATTATGTCTCTGCAAGTATTGACATTGTGTGCAGCATGAAGTTACATAACCCCCCAAAAGTGGTTGTATTCTATTTTATTTATTAAAAGAAGAACAACAAAGAAAAACTCCATTATTTTTCCACCGCCAGCGGTCCGATTGGATTGATTGGCATGAAATTTTGCACACAAATTCATGGTCCCCAGAGGATGAATCCTAATGACTGTGGTGATCCCTTGACTTTAGCGCCACCATGAGGTTTAACATTTTTGGTTTTGACTGAACAATCTTGACACCTATTGGATGGATTTCTGTAAAACATATTCAAGGTCCCCAGAAGATGAATTCTAATGACTTTGGTGATGGCCTGACCTTTCATCTTGAAACATCAAGTCAAAATTTTTGTTTGTTACTGAGCTGAAACAATTAATTCATTAATTAGTCGATTGACAACATTTTTGATAACTGATTAATTGTCGTGTCATATCAAGCAAAAGGCCCAAACATTTTGTGGTTCTTAAATGTGAAAATTGTCTCTGTTTTGTATCATTGAAAATTGAACATATTTGGGTTTTTTGGTCCATAAACAAAAAAAAAGCGTTTTGAAGACGTCACCTTTGGGACACAGGAACACATGTTGGGCATTTTCCACAATTTAGCCTGCTCAGATTTAATAGACTAAACGTTTAATTGAACAAATAATTGATACATGAATCAAAAATGAAAACAATAGTTAGTTGCAGTCCTACTTTGGTTTATGACCAAATTTCTGTTAAACCCACGACATTCCCATCAGCCTGAGCTACACTTTGAGTTCAGCGCTAATTAGCAAACGTTAGCATGCTAACAAACAAAGCTAAAATACCGAACACGGTGAGCATTATTCCTGCTAAACATCAGCATGTTAGCATTGTCGTTGTGAGCATGTTAGCATGCTAATATTAGCATCTAACTTAAAGCACTGTACTGTTTCTAAGAACAATCTCACAGAGTGGCTAGCGTGGCTGTAGACTCTTCTTATTAGCATTTGTTTTGTCTTGATTGCCTTGATTATGCTCTGTTTGCATCCTTGAATCCTTTCTTTTTTATTTATTTTTTGCCATTTTCTTACATTTGCTGCTTTAATGACCTACTTCCCTCACATTTCAAACTTTTTTTGTGAACTTGTGAACTTGTGAACCAAATGATTTCACACACGAAAAAGGAAAAACATTCGAATCACTGGGTTTTTAACTTTCCAGTACTCCACTGATGGGCTCAGGGGAGCACTGGGGATTACTGGGAAGCGTCCCAGCATCTCTTCACCCAACTGGAGATATTGGCTCCGGTCCGAGGTCCATCTGCCTGCTGTAAACGTGGTTATTGTGACTCATTTTTGCTGGAAACCTCGACAGATAAACACTCCGCTCCAGCTCGGGACGACAGCTGGAGATTCATTTTTTCCTCCGGCCGGCCCCTGTGAGACATTCAGTGAATTTATGCGCTGTCAGTTAGTGAAGAGAGACAGATTTTAGACAGGGGAATGCAGGCGGGACAGTTTCCTTTTAACTGAAAAGAAAGAAGGAATACAATTTTGAATGAAAAGGACATTCATTGAGATTTTAATTATGAATCAAATTTCCTCAAATCTTCTCCTTTTGTTGTACTTCTTCTGATTTTATGCATAAAATCCAAGCTTGATTGATACAATGGCAGGTCAATAACAAAAATAAGTGTTTTATAGGCTGCATTTGTGTATATATTTGACCCTTATTTTTCTTGTTTTCTCAAAATAACGAGACATTTATCCTCTTAGAAAACTGCTTTGTTATCCCGGTGTAATGAGTTAATTAACTTATGATCTTGAGATAACAGGAGGTTGTCAGATTCTATAATAGTTATAGCTTGTAGCAACATTAATGTAATTTAATTTCCAGCAAGATTTACGGTTCAAAGTGTTTTAAAAAACAACAACATTGCAATCTTTGATTGTAAAGTTTGTTGTTCAGCCGTAAAAATATCCTGTCTCACAGCAAATTTCTTTTTCTATTTCATTGTTTTCTCTAATTGAGTCTCATCTCAATTTTTCTCAATTACTTTAACAAAAAGCAAATGAAAGGAAGCCACTGCAGAGTTAATTTCAACCTGTTACCAATGGAAATCAATCAAAATTTGTTTTTTATTTTTGCAAAATACAAGAAAGACTCAACAGGGAGACTTTTTTAGTGCTCACTTCTCAGTCCATATCTTCGTCATTAATCATATCTTACTCATTAATAACCAGATTTAGGGATCCTTGTCAAATCCTTGGCAAGTTTATGTTATGTGCTAATGTAAAACAAATATCAGCTAATATTCAGGCTTTAAATAAAACTTTGTGTGCATGTATAACCATATCATTGTTAGAGCCTTAGTCATGTGCACCTGAAGGACGACTCTGACTATTATCTTCCTGCCAGATTTGTGTCGTCCTCCCACATCAACAACTACACAAGGGATTCAAAATGGCAATCCTCCAGTAACAAACCGACTTCTCTGTCTTTTAGGTTGCTGTGACCTGACAGCCTGAGGACGTGAGACATTTGGAGAAAGGACATCACGCTCCAGTTGAGACAGAATTTACATAACCTCATTCAGTCCGGGCCAAGAGTTACCTAGTTTTAAAAAGGACAAACTATATTTTGGAGGATTAAAGTTCAGAGACAAATAATAAATAAAAGAGCTTTCTCCAGATGTTTCCTTGCTACATGTGTGCCCTCAAATTTTCTTTTCATTTAACTGTTCAATCAGTAGCTGAAACATTTTAGCCAGCAACCTAACGCTAACAAAGTTAGCTAGCTAAAGTGAAATTCACAGACACTAAGACCGCAGCGGAAATATGTTTTTGAATTTATTGTGTTATCCTTGACATTTTGTAGATGTGCGTGTGATTTATGTCAAATGAAACTAAAAACCTCTAAACTAAAAATCACGTTAGCTAGTTAACTTTGTTAGGTTGCCGTAAAAAATATGTAGATAAATAATACTTCCCTACAAAGGCAGACATCAGTAACTAAAGGAAAAGTGAAAAGCTTTTTAACCAAAGTGTGCAACTACTATAATTTGTAAAACATCAATTTTATGTGTTATTTTTAGGATGAATATCAATAAAACCAGATAATTAGGTTTGGATCATCTGAAAGGAATCTAAGCTAGGCTAGTTAGCTTTTAGCAGGGCAAGTTTATCTGTGTTACTTTTTTCTCCATTATGATTTAGCTACTGCTTTATTTACGTGGTAGGCTATAATAAACCTAATTACTGAGTTGTTGGAGTATCAAAATTAATTTTCAATTACAGGAAACAGGTCAAAGGCTAGCTGTGGAGTGTGACTGTAGTTTAGTTCCTGCACATTTTACATACCGTTTTTTTTATTACACATTTCTGTGATATATTTACGGGGCACCTTAGGAAGAGGACCCAAACGCAGACAGAGGAGGAAGCTTGAAGCAGGTTTTCACAGGTTTAATGAACTATGTACAGGTACAGGCAGGTAGGCAACTTAACGAACATATAGGTGAGTCCAGGTTCGGGTCGCGTAGCCAGAAGCACAGGAATAAGGTCCACACACAGGAACCGATATCCAACACAGCGAGGCAGTACACACAGTACTCATGACTCAGGATATCCAGAAATCCACAGAGCAAAACAGAACTCGCACAGAAACACTGAACACCTCTAACATGGAACGTACAGGGCACACGTAACCTGGAGTAAAGACGCGACAGGGAACAAAGGAAAAGGACCAGTACAAGTAGGGACGCGACTAACAAGGAAATCAGGAACAGGTGTGAAATGGGGAACAGGTGAAGACAAGCATGACTAGGGGAGACACAAGGGCAGGAAAACACTGGAAACCAGAGACAAGACTACAAAATAAGACAGGAAACCAGACAAAGACTACGGATCGTAACAGATATATTGATTTTTATAAGGTAAAACAGGTGTCAAAAAGTCAGATTCTGGTCTTAACTCAATTTTGACCAAATATGTAGTTACTGGGTTTTGGCCTTGTAGGGCGGAGTAGATAAATGATTTAATAAAACAAACTATAACAAAACAAAAAATACAATGAACTAGTGAAAGATAAAAAGGGAAAATAAATTAGGTTTTAATTTAGTTTATCAACTGATGGTGCAAAGGAAAAGAAATCAAGCTTTTCTCTTTTTTACCAAGTGATTAAATATAAATCTCTTTCTGTGCTCCGTTCTTTAAACTAACAGTATCATTTATTCATCTAATCAGTTATATGTTTGACTTGTCTGATAATCTTTTACTACCTTTTGTCGGTTTTGGGGCCCAAATATTTATAATTGTCAATGAATTCTCAATTTAAAGGTGTAATTCATCCCTGAATTTCATTAAAATGAACATAATTTCGTTCATAATATTCATTTGAATGGAGACTTATCTATCTATCTATCTATCTATCCATCTGATGTGTACCAGATGGATCACTGGTTTTATCTCTGTGGCTGTAACACCGGATACCTGACACCGATGATGATGGGGTGATGGGGACGGTGCCATATTTGGCCGGTTGCCACGGCAACGGCAGGAATTACTCACTCCTCCGCGGCAGCTGCCCTCTGTTTGGCCCGCGGATATTATTGTGTGTCTCCACTCCCACGTATTACATCTGCAATTCACTCTGAGCCCAGAGTGCAATCCAGAGGAAGGGGCAAAGTGCACCAGCGGCGGTGGCAGACGCAGCGAGGGAGTTACCTAACATGATTCTGTGATTGAGTATTAGTGTCATAAAAGCCAGTTTAAGAAGCCACTGTGGGTATTAAAGTCAGCTTGTCCTGATATAATAAGAGATGTGGCTATTTATTCTTCACCCCAACAAAAAATACATGTAATGTATGCTGTTTGCTTCAGAAAAGCAGTTCTTATGTGGACAAAAAGGTCACCTGCACTGCATTTTCTATGTATGCTGGCATGTACAGCTACACAGGAATAGCATGAGTGCCTTCGCTGAAGCCTGAATGGGTAAGAGCTTGTATGCCATATATTATTCAGATCCATAAAGTCTAATGTAAAGTGCCATTTGCTGCGATGGTGAGCTGAGGAAACAGTCCACTTTAGTGTATTTCAGTACTGCACGGTGGCTGGCACACCTCCGTCCGAGCTGCAGGGGGCAGCCGATCATCGTGCCACGTCCAGGTCTTTCTCACCTTGAATAAGACGTGTGCTGTGTTTGGGATGTTAGGCCCCCCACCCCACGGGAATGTGTGCAGTTTGTTCCCAACCTGAGCTTCACTGGAGCAAAAGGACGAAGAGAGACAAGAAGGAAAATGGAACATGAGCCTTTTCTAATTACACTTGTGCTACAATTACAGTAAGTTGAGTCTGAACAGGGAGTTTGGGGGGAAAAGGTTGTACTTTGGGTTAAGGCTGTGTGCAAAACCAATAAGGAAGTGAAACAAGACAGAATAAAGTACATCCTCTTTTTGGCTAATGATTGTCGGGAAAATGTATCAGGTCCCCTAAAACAGCAATAAAAATGTTTACAGCTCTCCTGCACAGTTTATGCACCTTCAGAATGAGCAGTGGCATCTCTAAACTGACAGATTCTACTATATAGAGAGCTTGAAATAGGTTCAAACCAGAATGCCAGCTTTTGTATTTTGTTTAGCAAGGCTCACAAAAAGCTCCAGGTTTTAACTTCAGGTCAGTATTGATTCATAATCGAACCATATGGAGCTGCTTCCTGGTGTTGCTGCCTCTGCCTCTTTGGCCAAAGTCCAGTCTGCAACATCACGTCTGCCCGCCTGCCTCGCTGCACATTGAGCTGAGGACAAACAAGCACCACTTCGGATGGTGAAATTGGGAACACGCATTCTTGATTCCTATTCGATTTATCCTAACGACTTTGGTGATCCCCCGACTTTTCCTCTAGCGCCACCATGAGGTTGACATTTGTGGTTTTTAGTGAAATGTCTCAACAGCTATTGGACGGATTACAATGACATTTGGTAGAAGCATTCATGTCCCCCGCAGGATGAACTGTAACAATTTTGGTGATCCTTTCACTTTTCCTTTAGCGCCACCATCAGGTCAAAACTTGATTTGTGGGGCGCCTCAGTACCTCACCTGGTAGAACGCGCACCATAAAGGCTGAGTCCTTACTGCAGCGCCATGGGTTTCCTTGCTTATGAAAGACAGACATTATGTGGCGTTCTTGCTCTGTACAAGCGACACATAATGTTGAAGGCTGCCTTTAATATTTAATAAAAACTCTTTCTGCAGTCATTCTGTAAGCGTAGGTGTCATTTTTTTCCCAGCCGGTAGAGATCTCCTAAAGCAGTGAAATTCTTCTGGTATAGTTTCTATTGTTAGCCAGATGTCAGCTGTCTCTGTGTGCACTTCATCAGTCAGCGCAGACTCGTCCCTCGTGTTTCTATTTTCTGAGAAAAGCACAATGCTGTGGATGCTGCTCGATGCATCCCATGACACAGTGACTCATACAGGCTGCACGTACTCGGAGACACGGAAAATATAGATCTGATTTTAACGGCCTGGATGAGTACAAATCAGATTCAGTGTTGTTTTCTCACTGTTTGGATAAAATTAAAGCCACAAAGAGTTCACGCTCCAGCAACTCCAGCTGTTTTTCCATATTTGGTGTGTTATAAATCAGGACGGCTTTTGCACTCTTGACGCCACCTTTTCGCCTAACTTAGAAAAAGTCTTCTGGTACACCTTTTCATCACGCTCAGCCGTCACGAGTTGGCCTGCAACACGTCATCCCTGCAGCGCTCTAATGTCAGTCTACCAATCATAAAATCTTCTTTGTGGCACCATTATGGTTAATCTCAAACTTAGAGCAAAGACTCGCAAAGCAAAACACAATTTGTGCTGCTGTGGGCTTTCGAAAAATGCACATTTAAAATGCCAGTGACCTTCAGTGCTGCACATCACACCCTGATACTTCCTGTGCCATCATCAATAAGTGTTATCTCTGGAGCAGGGACCTTTGTGAGAGCAGGAACGATGGCCCAAAAACTAAATTTAGACTCTGCTTCCTCCACGTCAAAATGCAACTAAAGTTCCTGAGTTCCTAAAAAAGGTTTCTGGTCTTCTGAGAAAGCTCAGCAGCATTTCACCTCACTGCCATTTTTGCTTCAAAACAAATTAAATAAATCTCCAGCCTAACCCATTTTTAGGACGTTTTCAAGGTGAGCTTGTCCCAGACTGTTTTGTCCGTAGAAGTATTACAGTCATTTTAAAGCTTTCCGAGGTCAGAGTGTTTTCATAAAGCTACAGTTTCAGATATTATGAGCACTTCAGGAGCCAGTTGTCCTTTAAAAGTGTGTCGTCGTCCTGTTTCGTTATCACAAGGTTGAACTCTCGGTACGTATGTGCAGTCCTGCAGGCAGCGACTGGACCGGCACTGAGCCAACACGCAGGTCACCAGGTCCTTGTTCATATCGCCCCTTTTTATGACTTCCATTGAGGACAACTTCCTCAATGACAAGCATTTAAACATGTGACACCACCAGCAGCCAATCAGAAAGTCTGGCTATTACAGGATTTTATTTTCCCGACATGTTGTAAAGGACAGAGGATACAAATTTTATTTTTCCAATTCAAATCTGTCTTTTCACCGGTTTGTTATCTTACTTTATTGTGGTGTATTTTATAGATTTTATTTAATTGTAGTCCTGTAATGTTTTAATCTTGATTTTTCCACATAAAGGGTCTTGTAACTTTCCTTTTGCTTTGTGCTGTATAAATAAAGTATACTATAATTATTACCTGTGTTCCTGCATTAAATAGACAAAGCCTACTTTGTGCTGATAAAGTCCTGAACAATTTAATTATGTCGGGTCAGAAAATCCTCAAAAACAGCATTTAGAGGTTCGTGAGACACTAAAACGTTCTTGTATACGAGCCACACCTATTCAAAGGGAGGGAAACTCTAGGGTGCATTAGTGCTTTATTAAATATTAACTTTGATACTCAATTGCTGATTAATGTATCTCTGATCTGAAAGGTATCTCCATGTCACTTCAGAGTGAACATGCAGAAAACGGACAAAAACTGAGCCAACGTTAAGGTGCTCAGAGATGCAGATTCAATTCCTGATTCCACTTCCTGAACATCTCCGACAAACTGAGAGGAAAAGCAGGAGTTCCTGGTAGGTTTTGACATCAGTCTGAGTCTCAGCCAGCTACTAGCTAACATTGTCTGCACTGTCACATCCTTTGGTTGTTTTGTGGGTAATAAACTGGGGCTGTAAAACACTCCAGAGTTCAAAACTTTGTGACAAAAGGAAAGTTCACTTTGCATTCAGACTGTATTTTATATCTGATTAAAGGACAACCAGACAATGAACCCAAACTAACAGAATTGACAACAAAAAAAGCAGAACTAAAACTTAACTAAATACACGAGTGTGGCTGCAGCTTTGGAGTTGAATTTTAATGAAAAATACAGATTGTGAATGTTACAAAAGTGTCTTTTCTTCTAGGATATGATATGAAAAATTGTGTTTTTAATGGACAAACTTGGAGAACAATGAACTCAGCAGTGGTGTAACCTGTATTGAATATATAGAAACACTCTTACATTCATTGTCACGCAGGAAATGATGCATTTTATATGATTTTTCTTTTGTTAATTGGAAAAACAAAACAGCAGAAAAAGAAAGGGAGTAGTTAGCATGTAGAAGAGTAGTCATGTAGCTACTAGACAGACAAATAAAAGCACTAAAAGTAACTCAAACTGCACTGAGAGAAAATCCAAAGGCGCTTTACACATAAAATGTATTTAATCAAATGGATAGAAAAAGAAAAGGTTCATATACGTCAGTGAGCTAACAGAAAAGTACTGCAGCCGTCAGTATCTTATCTGCAGGGTAAATGTGAAGCCTGTTCTGAGCTCATATGCTGTTATCTTTCATTTATTTTACTGGTGAGCCGCTGCAGAGGTGACTGTAGAGTCAAACACGCGGGTTATAAAATGACGACATGGTCTGAGGACAAAGAGAGAAGGAAGGAAACCGGAGAATGAACACGTTCTCAACATGTGCATTACATAAATAACGTTTTGTGACATTTTGTGAGTAAACTGAGAAACGTCCACAACCTAAACTTTGCTCTGTTGTGTTTTTACAGCTGCAGGATTTTACCTGCTGACTATTTTCTCCATGAATCGATTTGATTGTTTGGTTTGTAATAATTCGGAATAATAGTGAGAAGAAACGGCGTCACAATGACCCAGAGCCGTAAAGTGACACCTTTACCATCAATCAATCAATTAAACATTATTTGTATAACATCTTTCATACAGTGCAGTTCAAATATTAAATAAATGATTAAATAAAAGCCAAACTAAAAACTAGATAAAATAGATTAAAAAGACAAAACAAAGAGATAAAAGTCAATAAGAGGAATTATATATATATATATGATAATATTAATAATATTTAAATAAACGATAAGATAAAATAGAATAAGATTGCTATGCTTGTTTTGTCAAACCAACAGTCCAAACCTTAAAATTATTAAAAATATATTAAAATAATTAAAAGTTAAAGCAGCAAATCCTCACGTTTGTGAAGCTGGATTAATACATTTTTCTGTCTATCGACTAATTGGTTAATCGACTAATCGTTTCAGCTGTATAGTTTAATTTGTGAATGAATTTATAACAAAACATCATATTTTATACGTTTTATTTATGTTTTGTGCAAAAATCTTTGTAATTTGTAAAGTAGCTGGTAACTAAAGCTGTCACAGTAGAAGTAGGAAGTACAAGTACCTCAGATTTGTACTTAACTGCAGTACTTTGAGTACACTGAATTCCTGCAGTAGAGGTATCTGCGAGGATGTGGAGAGAAGTTCATAAGTTACTGAAAGTGAATCATAATGTGATGTTGACTCTCCGGTCCTCTGTGAATCCTCTCTGCGGTTTGTGCAGAACACAGGAGGCCTCTTTCAGAGCTGCACAGACGCAGTAACAAAGACTCAGCTGACGGCTCGGGCGACGTCAGAGCGAGGCAGAACAAAAGCCTCTGACCTCTGACCTCTGAGAAACCACCGCTGATAACACACACCGACCGGCGAGGCAGCCGGAGACACAAAGACTCACAGTACAGCGCTGCACACGCTCACCGTCAGGCGTGGACACTTCCTGTCTGCAACTCGAGGTCTCTTACGGGATGATTTATATGTTAATACGTTTAAAACACTTTACATATCCGTGAAAGACACACGTGTGACTTTATTTGTGATGTACAGGGGCTTCTGGACATTTATGATATGACTGGTCTACTTCTTTTTAACTTCCTCTGTGGTTTTAGAGAAGCCGTCACTAGTTTTAGCTCTTTTACCTTCATTTATATGTCCTGTATTTTACAGCTGCCATGAAACACGAAGCAAACAATACTATATGAAGCCTCCAGTGGTGGGATGTTTTGAGATATTTCCATTTTATGCTACTTCCTACTTTTACGCCGCTACATTTCACAAGGAAATATTGTACTTTTTACCCCACTGCATTTATTTCACAGCTACAAAATATAAATTAACTAATAAATTATGATGTATTTCTATGGATTAAGCTACCCAGCAGTATATAAAGTAGTCAGATTGAGCTCCACCTTTACTATCTGCTACATTAGTGATGCTTACACATTAATAATCATTAATTATAATCCAATAATATAATATACATTTTTCTGAAAATGGCCATTCTGCATACTTTTGGTCCTTTAAGTATATTTTAATGCTAATACTTTTGTACTTTTACTTAAGTAAAGTAATAAGAAACCCTCTCTCCACCATGTACAACAGTTTTCAAAGTGTCTTCAGTTAAACTCACAGAGAATATTTTAAATCTTCATCGATTTTTACACCTGGAATCTGGACAAATCTGAGCCTGTTCTTGAATACGTCCCACTGTGTCTTTTCGAGGTTTTTTCTAGTGTGCTCCTCTTGAGCAAACTCCCCTCAAACATGCACAACAACCCCTCTCTTTTCCCATAATGGCCCCCAGTGTTCCCACCGCTGAGTGCCCATTTTCAGCGGCGGACTCCTGCCGACCAGCTCTTCCATCAAATGAAGACGAGCAGAGGGGCCCTGCTCTCTCTGAGCCGCTGTACTGAAACACTGATTAAGCCTCCATTGTTAGGAGGCGACCCCACACCTCGGAGATGAACGCGACTGGCCGCTATCCAAACTGTGTCGCAGGAATGTTGGTGGAGGGTCACAACCAGACGAGAGTGGTGTTGAGTTTTAATGAGCCTGGTTCCCAGAGTAACAATAACTGTCTCACAAGGCTCAGCGGACGGTGGAAAAACAGTGCAACTACCCTTTAATTACAATCTTTATCTTACAAACTTTATCTATTTGTTATCTAAATGCTTCAGGACAGACCTTTTTTTATGTGTTCGGTGTAGTCTGAAGCAATATAAGGCTATCTTGGCTCAATTGTTGAGCATGGGATCAATTAACATAATAATGATCCAATAGGCATCCAGGAACTGAGTGAAACTAAGCATGTAAACTAAGGTTGGGGGAGGGGGCGCCTTTTTCTAAGCTTTGCCTGATGGGAGGCCCACAGTCCCAGACTCTGAAAACCCCTGATCTGCATCATTAACCCTTTTCTACCTTTTCCTAATTGTTCTTTTAATGTTGCCCATAAATCCTATAAACCAAACTTACATTTGGAGATCATGAAGCCTCTTCTGAAGCCAAATACACTTTGTGATCGTGCCATTTTGAAGATACAGGAACTGCTGAATAATGCATGAACAACAAAGCAATAACAGGATTGGTTGACAGTCTATTTATGTTGTAATAAGACTAAGAGTCTACAGCTCTGTGAAACTGTACTTAGAGCTAAATGCTAACATCAGCATGCAAACATGCTCGCAATGACAATGCTAACATGCTGATGTTTAGCAGGTATAATGTTTGCCATGTTCACCATCTTAGTGCTAACACACGGAGAAGTCTAGGGATGGAAAAAGTCAGAAGATCACCAAAGTCAGCAGGATTCATCCTCTGGGGAACATGAATGTCTGCACAACATGTCATGGCAATGCCTTTAAAGCATTAATCAAAAAATAGTCATCAGTTGCAGCCTCATTAATGAAGCCTTTCTGGGATGGAAAGTAAATTAATTATTAATTTACACGTGCTGCTCGTACAAAAGCAATCTTGTAATTTGATCCTTACAGAATACAGTTTTACCATTATGGCTGTCTTCAGATTAGTTTTGTCTTTTGTGTTTCCCTGGCAGGACGAAGCAGCATCGGCTTTCCATCCCAAAACTGATCAATTGTAATTTAGGAGACAACTGGAACGGATTCAAACAAGCTTCTCGTCAATATTTCATACAGTCATTAGACGACAGAGGAGGCCTGTGGCTTTTAATACTCTGCAGGATGGAAACATTTGTCCCTCACTGACCGTCACTGTGAGATACTGGGTCACAGACATTTTATTTTATTACTGGTGGATCCTTAAAAGATTAACAGACTTTCTGTCTGAGTCTGAGCTGCACAGAAAGTTAAGATAAGTTAAGATAAGACAGAACTTCACTAATCCCAAAGGAAATTCTTGTCAGAGAATTACAACAACATAAGAATAAAAACAACAGAGTAATGAATGTAAAGTGTATAAGGAGTAAACGCTAACTGCCTAAGAGAATAACAATACAAGTAAGATACATTTAGTAAAATAAATAAACTAAAATAGAAAAGTAATATTGGCAATGATTGGTTAGTAATTAGTAATTTTACACTTTTTGAACACAGGACAGTTGCAGCGTCGTTCTCATCTTTTATTTTGAAGGTGCAGTCAGACAGGAAGCTGCGTTTACCCATTTAAAGTGAGTTAGTGATGTTTTTATTGTTACTACAATTATATTCTATTATGACTAGTTAACGTACTTTCTTTTATCTCTGCTTTTAACTTCTCACTGTAATGCTTTATTAGTATTATTTATTTTTTTAGAATATAAAACTCATCACACTTGTAAAAGAGGCCTCATCTCTCCTCTCTGTGAAGCATTGGCAAAGGATTTTAACCTTGAAAACGTCTCCATGTCGATTTTTTGTCTTAATTTTGATGCATTTTTTCCTCCCTGCAAACCACTGTTAGCAATTTAGCAACGACCTTAAGCGAAAAAATGAATGCTTCCTCTTTCCAACATTTAACCATCTAATCTAAGTGTCGTCTCCTTCCTTAAGCTGAGTCAGCAAAAGAACAACAACCTGCAACTATCTTAATCCTAAAATGACTCCGAGTCGCCTTCTTGTGTCTCAGCCTGACACGCCCTCTCGCCTCGCCGTGATCTCGTCGCGTGCCTCCCCGTCTCGTGCACGCTCTCCCTCGCTCTCTCTCTCCAGGCAGCGTTGGTTTCTGGCCTGAATGTTTGCCGAGTATCGGCTCAGGAGGGCAGAAGACAAGCCGATTAAGCGGCAGGACTTCCAGCAGCTCAGAGAAGCTATTCCCGGCCTCGGACGGGGCGGATTACACCCTGCGGTGCTGCCTGCTGCTTCTGGCCTGCGGGTGGGTCGATCCACTGAGTGCTCAGGCGTTATTCCAGCTTTCACTCAATTACATGACTCAGTTTGCTGGAAGCCGACCAGAGAAGCTAGTATTTATTTAATGGACGGTTAGAAAACATTCTCATCGGCCTCCTGGTGTAGTGCAGTATGGCCGAGTGGAAGCTTTATATTCTTACCGACCATTTCTAAATGCATGCTGTGCAGGTTTTAATGTTTGGATGTGTTGTTCCAGGCAGCCATTTATTTCCACAAAAATCAATTAACAGAGTCTTTGTAATAAGTACTGGCTCTAAATGTTACATTACTCCGTTGCTATTGCTATGGAAAAGACTCATCAATAAAGAGATTTTTAAATGTATCATTCATTTTAAACACAAATAGAAATGATTTAGGGACTGCATTGACTTTAAGCAGCATTAACAGATTTTTTTTTGGCCAAAACAAGCTGTAAACACAACACTGACATATTATCACCTTATAAAGTTGAAATGTTAGCAAACAGTTGCTCATTTACACATCCAGCAGTTACGGAGCAACATTATGATTCATTTGGAGTCGTGTTCGTGTCACCTGATGAATGTGAGTCTCTTTTTAAGCTCTTCTTTTGGTCTCTACCAACTCCTGAGGGAAATATCTGACTCTGTCGATGCTAAATGACGCCGTAAATGCTGTTTTTTGGCGGAACATAAAACCAAAACAATGAGCTGAAAGACGCTACAGCGGTCCATAGAGCTGAGAGGAGCTGCAGATTTGGGTGATGATTCTCTGCAAGTCCGTCACTGTGAGCAACACCTTTTACATGACACTTAATATCATTCATTGATAATATAAAAATACTGATTAGTGCAGCTTTAACTGGAACAACCTCCAAGTAACTGCATTATGTATGAACAAGTATGTGCTGTGTTAGGTCATGGATCGATTATGTGACGAGGGGAAGAAAGGAAATGGAGGAAAAAAATAATCATAAAAATGGAAAGAAAACTGAATAATTTTCAAATCCTCATAATCAAGGCCGGCCCTTGGCATAGGCGAACTAGGCGGTACCTCATTTTCCAACAAGCAAACAAATAAAGAAAGAAATACTCTTCGCACCCGGCGCCCCTGCAGCTGTGGCCGGCCTGACTGCACTTGTTCTCTGACAGGCGCATCTGTAGGCAGCCAAAATCCCTGACTAACGAGCAGGGGTCAAGAGGCACATCTCGTGTTTTCATGAAAGAATCAAGATAAACTCAAGTAAACTATTTAGCTCATAATGAAAAAGGTCCAAGCCTTCAGGTTTTCAAGTAAGAAAACGTAGGAAAGAGGAGGAAAAGAGCCAAATATAAAGGTATCTTGTCTTAACATTAAAATGCTGTTTTGTGTGTAGACATTTAATGTACTTTAGTAGCTAGTTAAGTAGCAATAACGCTAATGCTAATGATGCTATGATAGCTACTAGACTCTTAGATACAGATTGAAGGATATGTAAATAAATCTGAATGGAAAGCCAGTAGTTAACTGGATAACTGCTCCTTCCTAGAATGTAAGACATTCATTGTGCTGAAATTTCGCTGACCAATATAATGGCTGACGCTAATATCTACTATATAACTGTCCAGGTGCACTCAGGAAATATATGAATTTCTAATCTTGCCTTGGGCAATAAAAATGGCTAGGGCCGGCCCTGCTCATCATCATCAGCTTCCACAAACTGAATCATCTGTAAGATTCACAGT
Organism: Maccullochella peelii; assembly: GCA_002120245.1. Lineage (NCBI taxonomy): Eukaryota > Metazoa > Chordata > Actinopteri > Centrarchiformes > Percichthyidae > Maccullochella > Maccullochella peelii. Next base: position 115,369 of record LKNJ01001494.1, read on the forward strand.
TGTTCTACATTTGCTCTCTCTTAACAAGAAGATGAACCAGGTTTAATCACAGTAACAGCCACCTCCTTGACGGGGAGCGTTACTCACTTCCTCCGCCCACACACTCCCGGCTGATCACACAAACAGTCATTCTTCCAACTCAACGAGTTCCCCTTTTTCCACCATTTAATTTGTAATTCATCATCTGGGACCTTCCCTCTTTACTCCAAAAGTAACACATCGTTAACTGGTCTTACTTCATTCACAGAATGTCTAGTTGATTTTGTGCCTTGTTTCCGATGATCACTACTGACATATTGATTATAAAAACAGAATCTGAGGATGTGATTGAAGCTGGGGTTGTTTTTTTTTTGGACGGTTCCAGAAGTGGAAAATGATCTGTTCTCACTCAGCCAGTCAACATGCACCAACCTGTCCAACGCAGCAGACTAGAACAACCACAGTGCTTTTTATAACCCACAGTAAGCCCGGGATTATAACGTAACGGTACAGACAACAGCCTCTAAATGCAGCAGGAGGCTTTGACTAATGACAACAGCAGCAGTCAGGTGTTACAGCACTGAAAAAACCAGGACTGATTTAATGAGATGTGATCAGATAAAATGTGTCACCTACTCACAAAATGTCAATTTTCTTTTTTGTACATCAGATTTCATTAATTTTAGACACTGAACATGAAGTTTTCCAGTAAAGCGCTGGAAAAGAAACGGCTCCTCGAAGATGAATGAGAACACCCGGAGTTCAAATTAAATACAGCAGTAATGATTTTCCAGTGCTTCTCGGTGCACCGGATCTCTCCTCTCAGAGAGGGGAATGGGAACGCTCAGCTGACGCGTTGGTTGTGAAAAGGTGGCGGTGACTGCGTGGAAGTCCAGGAGGAGGAAGAGTAGAAAGCTCCTCTGTGTCTCCTGTGTGTCACTGCAGCCATTTGTTTCTGCCTTTTTTGGTGCTGAGCCTCAGCAGAGCGACGCCAACTGCAGCGAGACGCCCGAAGGTCAACAGCAACGTCAAACACGTCAAAGTTTAAAAGAGAGGAACAAGAAGATTGTTTTAATGTGTCGCAAAGACGTGAAATTGTCAGAGATCATCACTGTAATTGAATTAAAAGAGTTGGAAAATAGTTGGTTAATGATTTTGCTTTGAGCTTTTTGAAAATTCAAATATATATGTTCATCTCTTAGCCTGTTTATATTGTCTTTATTTATTGTTAAACGCTGTTTCTGTGCTCCTGTTTTGGCCAGGTATGTCTCAAAAAAGACATTTACCAGTTTAAATAAAAGGGGAAAAATAAGGAAAAGAAGGCTTTAATTTAAAGGAATAGTTTGACATTATGAGGAATTCGCTCATTTGTCTTCTTGCTAAGAGTTAGATGAGTAGATAGATACCACTGTCATGTCTGTATGTTCAATATGAAGCCGATTAGCATAGCTTAGCATAAAGACTGGAAACATTGGGAAACAGCTAGCCTGGCTGCCTGCCGGCACCTCTAAAGCTCATTAACACGTTATATCTTGCTTGTTTAATCTGTACAAAAAACAAACAGCGAGTTGTGGTTTTATTTATATTTCACTTCCTCCCGGCCAAGAAATAGCCTCTTAACTGCTAAGCTAACCTAGCTTAGCTTGGCTAACCGATTAAGTTTTTACCTGTTGAAATAAATAAAAATAAAAGAACTTCAACGTCAAAGTTTATTCTTCACCTTGGAGAGAGTTTGACAAAACAATCCCAACTCAAGGTCCATTTTGTTAGCTTCTTCCAGAGCTTTCACCCATATCACAGTCTTCATCAGTGGATGGACTTAATTGCTCAGATGAGCTTGATTGTCAACAGATTCGTCTCCATGACAACCGAGCATCCGCTGATGAACACAGTGTGATACAGTCGAAAGCTCCAGAAAAGGCTTTAAGACTTTAGTTTGTTTTCGTACATACAGGGATAAATAAAGGTCACTGAACAAAACAGCAACGTGTTGTATTTTGCATTTTTTCACAAACACTTATTGTTGATTGATCTGGTAATTGATCAATGTCTTGCTCAAGGGCACTTTAACAGGTCATATTAGCTGGTGAAGGGATTAAACCTTTAACTGATCATTTACAGGACGTTCTGCTTTCTGTTGATGCCGTGGTGCAACAGAACAAAGAAGAAGAAAAAACAAGGATCTTTTCACACATTTATTGTATTTACTTGGATACAAAAGTGCAAAAAAAAAAAAAAGAAGGTAAAAAATAAAACAATTTCTTCTTTCCCCCAACAAATGAAAACACTGATTAAAAGTGATTTTGATTTAATAAAAAAGGGGGAGGTATCTTATCAGTTATGATCCAAAAAGCTATGAAGTATATTCCTCTCAATTTAAATCACCGTCGACTTGATTTTCACTCTTGCTTGATGCAAGCAACAAACAGGCGGCGAGTGACAGGAGCTCAAAATTATGTAACACAAGAGTGTAAATTCTCTTGGTGCTGCAGTGCCAACCAGGACCTGAAGGAACCTGGTACCCCCGCTGGATCATCACAGTGTTATTAATGTACATCGGAAATACACTGAAGCAAAGCAAAGAGTACGGGTTATAAACTATCTCCTATGAACATAAAGAAGGACCCCTCTGGGTTCTGAGGTTTAGGTTCTAGGTTTGGTAGCGAAGGTGAGGTACCCTGTGTGACCTGGTATTTCTCTGGGCGGGGTGGTGGTCTTCATTTCAATGGAGACCAGGTTTGGAGCAGAGGTGGGAGGCGTTTTCTCTGTGGCGTCAGGCTGAGTCTGAGCGGAGGGGTCGGGGCCGAAGTCGGGCAGCGGCAGGGAGACGGTTCGCACGTCGTGGACTCTCAGCAGGACCTCCACGGTGCCGATCTCCTCGAAGCCCTGCTCCTCCAGAGCCTCGCAGGTCCTCTGAACCTGCTCAATACACGGAGAGAACGAACACACCCGACCTCCTGCTGAGAAAGACAGAACAAGACAACAGTTAACATCTTGTTCCTCAACAATAATTAAGACCAGGAAGTAACAAACATGTCACCGTCTCTTGACGTGACTCTGTTGGTCAGTCGGTCCACCTCTTAGATCCACACTGAAACATCTCAACAACTATTGGATGTATTGCCATGAAATTTTGTACAGACATTTGTGTTCCCCAGAGGTTGAATCATACAGACTTTGGTGATCCTCTGACCACCTTGAGGCTCACATTTGTTTTTTTTGAGTTAAATGTCTCAAGATGGATTATGGTATTGGATGGATAGTCCTGATAGTCCTGGTGAAAACCAGAGATTGGGGGTCAGAGATACGGTCCCCCCCAAAAGTTTTCATTTATCTCATATGCAAGAAGTGCTCTTAATTCATAATAAACATACATTATAAACCGCCTCGTGTTTAAAAAAACATTAACTTTCCAACCAATTATGTATATTTTTAGCTACAGTATATAAACCATCTACAAATATTTAGCAATCCAACACTACCCAATAAATATAAGTATTATTGATTTCTGTTAGTCTACAGTACTTGGACTGAGATAACCAGGCGTAGCTAATATTTGTAGACTTGTACTTCCTAAAACTTTGCTTAGGGTTGTTTAGGCAATGGTACAGCTGATTTGGTGGTCTGAGGAGAGTTTGGACAATCCACAATCAGTCATTAAGGAGCCTTTTCAACCCCCTACCCTGAGAGGGTCGGCATGCCAGGCCTATTTAAATGGCCTCCCATGTTTCTGGCCTCATTTGGGATGTCCCAACTGATACCAAACTTGATATTTTTGGCAGGTATCTTCCAGTGTGAAAAAAGCTCAAACAAGCTGAACTGGTAGTAGCGAGAAGTCCACAACTAAGGATAAACATGGCAAAAAAAAGGGGTTCTAACCTGCCATATTTACCATAAAATCTCAGGCTGTCAAAATGTACAACAATCACAAGCAATGACTTGGTCTTCTGCTTGTTCTCCACAAACACTGGGATGATCTGGGTGCATCTATTAGATCTGAACCATGATTTGGGACAGGTGTAGCACCAGGAGAGAGTCACTAACAGTTCAACGTAAGATCACTGCAGATCCTCGTTCTCTAATCTCTACAGGCGAGAAGTAGCCCAGCGTCGACTGTTTGTGAGATTAAACTGAAGGTTTATCAATAAGGAAGATTACACAATTTACCATCCTTGCACGGTTGTTATGGCCAAGACACACGTGATCACACTTTGGGGCAAATGAAACCTTCCTCAAAGCATCAGACATCTCAAAAAGGAGTGTATGAGGTGCATATGTTCATTGTTATCTCTGTGTGTCATCTGAAAGAATTATGCTTAAAACAAACAGCCATGGACAAAGATAAATAATCTAAACCAGATTTATAGACTTAATATGAACTCAGGAGAAATTTAGGCTCACTCTAGGGAAACCCATGATACGACTATTAATAATAATTTGTTTTTCTTACACCCAAAACAGACTTTGAAAGCATATTTTCTTCCCTAACAAAGCAGGCCCGTGACCTGCTGGGCTGCAGGCGGGAGTTTGTGGATCATCATGGGACGAGCCGGCGCTCTAATAAACAGAGATCACCTACCGGCCGCGGCCTCTCGTCTCTAAACGAAACCCTGAGGCCATCGCAGCGCGACGCCGGAGCAGCGAGCCAAGACAACTTTCACCGGCTGACCTGAAGAGTGAAGAATGTGAACAGCTGCGGAGGGGAGGGGTTAGCCAAACAAACCAGAGTTCCTATTTTATTTATTTTTTTATTTAAATCTAAACTGCTGAGAAGTCTTTTAAAAAAAGAATGGAGAAAAGGACTTGTCTTGTCTTGGGGTGGACTTTGCGGTTCCAGATGTTATTTAAGTGTTGAGGCATGATTCAGACTGCAAAACCCTTTCAGGAAATAGGTAATTCTTTTCATGTGTTTTCTTTGGGGGGTGTAACGGCACAAAATTGTTGGTATGGGTGTTTTGGTTTTGGCAGATGTGCACCAAACAAATGCGATAAGTCTTTATTTATTTAAGAAAGACAGAGCCATAGTTTGTTAACTAAACCACTGTTTCATAAAAAAAGAAGCAGTTTTATGTTTTGTGTTTCTTTTCCCCTCGCTGTACCGAAAACATACCAAAACATGACTTCAAAACCGAGGCACGTACCAAACTGTGATTTTTGTGCACGGTTCCCCTAGATTTCTTTCTCCAGTACAGTACATGCATGATTGTAAATGCATTTATTATACTTTCAGGAGCAATCGAGGCTTCAGAGTAGTCCCACTTTGTATTCCAGACACAGTAAACTCCGTTAGCCTTCAAATGTAGCTGAAATCCTCCTTTTTCCACCTTCTACTAGCCACAATTTTGTTAGTTTTTGTCACCTTTTAAGCACCCAAAAGGTCACAGAACACATCTGTGCTGCAATCTGCCCCGTTTAATCTCACTTCACATTTTCAGAGGGGAATAATCTGCAGAAATATCGGGACACAAAGTGATGGAGTTACTCCATGGCACGAAGAGCGAGTCTGCAGGGGGCGGCCTCGCCGAAGAGTCCACCGTGTCTGACAAAGATTACAGGAGACGTTCGGGATGTTTCAGATAGCAGTCGTTCCTACAACTAACAGGACCAGTGTTCTCCCTCGAGACGGCCATAAACACAACTCAATGGTCTCCTAGCAACCGGGACGAACACACAGGGAGGGGGTCGAGTTGATGATTATACAAGGGCGTCTCAAGCTGTTATTTATAGCCTCGGATATCAACCGTACGTCCACACAACACGGGATCTATACATGCGTGAAGCTATGATTCCTTATCGGGTTCTTGACTGTTTGTGTTCATGTTTGCTTTACGCTTGCACAATAAGACTCTGAAGTCTTTGAGCGAGAAGGGGGGTGGGGGGTGGGGGGGTGAAGGGTTTCAGGATCCAGGGTCCTTCCCAGAGAGCAGCTAAAGACCGGGCCGGGCTGCCGGCCAAAACATTACAAGAATTACAGAGAAATATTTCACTGCCCTCTTGTCGTACACTCTGCAGTAAACCAGCTCTCAGCAGCTTCGCAGCCTGAGAAAAGATCTGGAGTCAGTCCGGAGTCACGTGCAGAGAAACGAACGACAAGGTGATGAATTTTGACTGTGGGTGATACGTCTTGCCTGCTGTCGTTTCTGCTCCGCAAACAACTTGAAAACACTCACTTTTCACTTAGACAAATAAACAAAAAAACAAAAAGCCAGCTTCCTATCATGTGGTGCACAACACCTCCGACCTTCCCCAGGTGAATTTTTGTTAACGTTTCTTATCACGGTTGAAGCATTTTGGGGCAGAGGTGCTCAGCTTGGCTCTGGCTCCCCGGAGAAAACATCCAGTGTGAGCAGTGGGGAAGTAAATCAAGCCTGTCCTTATGGAGCCACATTCACCAGCTCTCTCTCCCTGCAGCATAACCCTGTATGGTCATGGGACTGCTTCTACAATGGCTGCACTCTGTTTATCTGTATCTGTATGTGTATGTGTGTGTGTGGGTCAACAGCTCACGAAAGGAATATGTAGCAGTGGCACCATAAAAGGGATTCAGAGAGGAGGAGGGAGAGAGCAGCATCCTCGCTCCTCCTGCATTCCTCTTCATATTGGGGCTTACTTTTGAAAATCATGCTGCATTTACTGATCCTGTGCATCTTAACGGTGATGAGTTGCTCACCTTTTTTTGAGAGCGAGACTGTCAGTTGAGGGCTTTTCCTTCCACCAAGCACTAAAACACTGAGGCTAACCAATGTTAATCATCCACGATGCCACAGATCCACATTAAATACAGTTTCTTTATCAGCGTTATTAAAGACAAGGTAATCCCCTTGCTTAATGTTGTCTCATAAAAAACAAACCCAATAAGTTCCACACAGTGAGGTACAGAGAGTTTAAATTTGGGTAAACAGAAAGTTTGGGTTGGTACTTGGTTGGTGCGTCCTTAACAAACGGTAAAGAAAGAAAAGTTAGAAACCGAAAGGAGGAACACAACACGTGTTACATTAACGCTCATTTTTGCAAATCTTGGATTATTATTTCCGCACATATTCTCCACACTGTGAACATTTTGCACTTTACATCTTCTTCGTTTTAAACACTGTACGGACACTTTCATTTTTAAAACAGATATATTTAACATATTTTTGATTGCGCTTCTATTTTTATTTCTGCTTATTTTACATTTCTCTATTTCTCCGTACTTATTTCTGTCCTTGTGCTGCTGCAACACCTGAATTTCCCCTCTGAGGATCAAATAAAGACTCATTTTATCTTTACAAAGCAAATGGAAGAAGTAAACAATCCAGATCTTTAAAAAAACGTCACTGCGAACCCTCAAATACCTGGAAGGGAAGGTTGCTATGGGCTCTGCTTATATCATATATACATTGACTTTTCTTCTAAACACTGACCACCTGAGTGAACTGCCAGCCTGTCCAGACATGCTGCTGGTCCTGGTTGTCACGGACACCCCGACACATGCTTTCTGCCTCAACGGCTGAGTAACACACACACACACACACACACACACACACAGTTAATGAGATCGATGGTCGTCCTGGGAGCGCAGAGTCGAGGCGACATGGCCGGGGGGAAATAAATTCACTGGCTGGTGTTTTAAAATGTGCTCGGTCACACTCGTGTTCCTGCTGTGCCCCGACGAGACACAGCAAAGTCAACATCAGGTGATGGTGACTGTTCCTCATATATAT